>JAMKCH010000379.1:0-102259 GCA_023653785.1 Ophioderma brevispina
GCGCTTCGTGCCAGTATTATCATAGACTGCGTCGCGCTTAGGAGTGGCTGTAAGTGCTGCTGTACAAAGGTCCAATTTTTCCCTCTGAGCTGACAAAACACAGGGCGAACTAAAGTGAGCTTTGGTAAGTTTGGTCGACAATAAACACTAATAACTTGTTGTATTGTTATTTCACTGGCTTCGATGGAATACTGGTTACACTTAACTGGCATAAGGGGTTAATTTGCACTTCCGTTAGTGCTAATGGGGGGGGGGTCCATGGACCCATGCATTTATAGTCACTTTCCTGAGGCATGTTAATGAAATTGCACCACATTTTGAAGGCTTCAAAGACATCACAAAATAACGAATAACACTGAAAAATTACAAGGGCAAAACACATTGATTTTAAGTTTGCGTAAAAATGTGCGAAAAAGACACTAACTATTCGTTTCTAACGACGGCATGATTCTCTAGACTGTTGGCTGATTGTTTTAATTGGTGAAGAATGAACTACTATTTAGACCATATTAAAAACACACATAAATGGCTCATGCCATTTTTATGACAACTGCCTCCCCGCCCCCCCCCGGAACTCTTCCTGTGTTTATACCTGTTTTTTTACAGAATGTAAACATCCACATTGTTTTCAAACTCTGGAATGAATTTCGGTAAGGGCCCTTTTCATTATGGGTCAATTTTTTCTTGCCATTAATGTCCCTTAATTGTCGTTTTGTGACAAGTATAATTCAGTTGTCACATGTGAAGAGTAAGGATTATGTAAGGTCACATCGATAAATAAATAAAGTAAGTACCTCTCTCTTTCCTCGCTTAGCGTTTAGCCAACAATCCTCCGTATTATTTTGCTGTGGTGGGGGGGGCGGCTGTGGGGGTTCGGTCGCCACTTCCTCAGCGATCTGTTACTTTCCCAATTTCAAATATGCTGGTACCTGCATGTTATACCTGGGTGAGAAAGATGAGTAATTGAGGTTAAAGCGACCGTACTCAAGGGGGCACAACACGTTGGCTGCAGTGGGACTCGAACCCACGACCTTTTGGAGTGCGGGAGAATGCTCCATCCACTGGACCTGCCACTGCCCTCGACATCAGATGCCCATCAGAACTATTTCAAGATGGCGAATCTAATATGAAATACTACAATTTCTCACTGAAGCACCTTTATCACTAAATAAATTAATGGTAATGTATCCTTTTCATCATTTTTCACCAATATCAGTTTGTCGAAAATTCAATGTGATTAATTACAAAATAATTTATGTTTTCCGACAGGCTCGCAGGAAGATGGACATGATGAATACTAGTAGTAGGCGGAAAAAGTTTCCTCAGACGTAGAGGAAGGGGACCACCATCAAAAACAAAAGTAAGTCGAAGTTTTCTATAATTTACAACTCCAAATTAGTACCAAAATGTGTTTTTAACAAAAAAACAAAAAAACCGAAAAAGGAAAAAAATGGAAAATTTCATTAAAATTCTTTTTATATTAAAATTCATCTTAGTTCACAAAATCAAATTTACAAAAAGATATGTACAATATAAAACAAATAAATGCGATAATAAAGTAATGTATTAAAACCTAAATATTTCAACTGAACCTGATTTTTTTCGGTTTGAAAAGTCCGAGGGTGTTTTGAATCCATCCCGCTACTCATTTCAATGTCCCTATACTGTAGTAGTAGTACAACTACATAATCTTACTAGGGATGAAAAGTGCTCAAGAGGTTTAAGAATTACATACAAGACCTTTCATGTATCATGCTAAAAATTCCTTAAGTACTTGAGCTTGGTGGGCTAAAATGAGCATAAAAGTCAGGATTTTTATGTGTAAAGAAAATGGTTTATTTGGGATCACATGGCCTCATTGAGGTGAAATTTCCCGAAAACTGGTGCATTGGTGGGATTGACTCAAGCACCTTCTGGAAACGAGTGAATAAGCTTGTGAAAGCAACTGGTGTTATACTGCAAAAGTGGGAGATAAGATCCGCGGTTCGAACTTACGTACTTGCATTTTTCAATTTTCGGTTTATTTTTATATTCGTTTGGGAAAAGGGCGTGTTCAATTACAAGTTGGGCTTAAAAATGTTGCGTGATCCGTGCGTTGTTGCTTGACTTGCTGGCATAATATGTTTGCATAGGCCTACATCGTTTTACATACATTGAGAAATTTACGTCTAAAATGTAATGATGTTTAAGTTATTATTGGTTTATATTTCTGTTAATGCGAGTGAGGCCGCTTTGAAAAATTCAGGTAGAAGTATTGATAAAAGGGAAAATACGTAAAGACTGATTCAGCGATTCCCCCAGGGCCCGTACGCATATCTATTTCCTCACCGAGATATACCACGACTATTTCTCGGTCCTGCCCGGACCCGGATTCGAACCCTGGACCCTCGGTCTCAAGTCGAGCGCGCATAATGTTAGGATGAAGAAGGTTCATTCTTCAAAATATAATCATTCTTTTGGAAAACGATATATTTTTAGATGCAGGTTGAAGAAAAGCCATTGAGCTTCTATGTTTTTTAAACAATGGGTAAAGTGGTTTGAGAAGTCAGAAATGGTAATTGCATTAGTAATAATAAAATAGCCTCCCATAATAGTATATGGAAGTTTATTAGTCAGAGTAGGTGTGGGCTTTTAGATGTGGAACATGATGTACCATGTTGACTCGAAGCGGGGTCCCACCCTCCTGCAATAGTCCCACCCATATGTTCAGGGATTTTTTTTTGCTACAGGCAGTAAAGGGGCTATATAGCCCAGTTAAAAAAAAATACTGTATCAAAGATCTGTATGACCTAACAAAATTGTTTTTATCTGCAAATGTGTTTTTATTAAATGGGTTCTAATTTTATTATGCATGATAATTAGACAAGGCAAAATGAACTGGTTTTTTAGGATAACCTAAGCTAATTGAATGGCATTATATGGGGCAATCATCGAGGTGTGGTTTGGGTATACAACCCCTCCACCCTAAGCGGCACTGGCACATTTTCACAAATAATGAATTGTCTTCATTGTGCTCTCAAATGATAGTCTAGGCCATTGGGAATAACAGAGATATAGTTTACACATACAAATAACTACCCCAAAACAGAAGGGACATTGATATGAGAAAAAGACATCCAGTAAGTTTGTAGGCCAACTTTTAAGTTTTTCCATAACTTTAATCACAAATGCGTAAATTACTGAAATTTTTTAATTTTTTTTTTTTTTTTATTTTTTGAACTCGTACTCACGTGATATTAAACACCACAAAGGTTATACACCGATAAAACAGTGTGCATAGCGAGGGAAACGTGCATACGGCGTGCGTGTTCTGTGTTTAAACAAACAAACGCCATTTGCGTCGTCTGCTGATTAAACGTCGCGGCGACGTAAAATAATAAAATCGTTCTGTTTACCCATAGTGAAGCTGATTTGGTCTTAATCATTTCGTGAGGGCTTTTGTATATAAAGCTTCAACCATGCAAAAAATTCGAATTTTGAAATCTTGAGTTGGCGCACTATTTTTCAAATGTGCCAGTGTCTCTTTAAGTTTGTGATCACTTTTCATGTAAAAAGCCAGTGGGACCATGTTCAACTTGGCAAGTGCATTATGTTTGTCCCTTGTGGGATCTACATTAGCATGCAGATAATTTTTGGATTGCTGTTTGGTGATATTGTGGTGGGCGTTGACGACTGGAAGATGCACAGTGTACTTGTAAGGGCCCAAACTTGTTATTATTCCCATTGGCATGTGTGTCTTTACCCACGGTCAAAGTACTTCCGTGATGGCTAACTCAGCAGCCCCACGCGTGAGGGTGGAGGTTTTTTGTGTGATCCTCTGGAGCCACTTTTAGACTTGGGCTTTGTTTTAAGTGATGTTTATTTAAGAATAAAGGGTGATTTAGTATCATTTATGGGCGAATAATGGGTCCCAGAGGTCAGAAAAAAACTAATAATGGACGAGGCCCGTTCTAAAATAAATGGACGAGGCGCAGCCGAGTCCATTATTTGAAAGTTTTTCTGGCCGAGGATCCATTATGAGCCCTTACATGATACTGCAAACCCTGTTATTTCTATTCTATCTATTTTTATACCTAAATAGCTTTATTTAATAAAAATGCACTGGCGACCCATTATTGCAGATAATGGGCAATAAACTGACCAATCGAATGCTGGCATTAGCAATAATTGAGCAGCAGAGTGTAATAGAATCATCATAATTGTGTCAGCCGGTTATAGATGTGCTATGCACATACACTCCAAGCAAGTTTTTGTTTTCACGGAAGTATTTTAACGGTGTTGTAGTTAAGGTGTATTTTGTTGCTACACAGTTGTATAGGTTCTGTTTAGTGTTAGTGTGTATTGTCTTGATTTTCTGATTTGGATGATTTTATTTGTGATGTAGATATTTTGTTGTTTGCTAACCTGTTTGTAATAAAGGCCCTGACGCCGGAGCGTGTGTTCAGGGAGAAAATTAAAAAAAAAAGGCGATAGCACAGTGAATAGAGCCAACGAGGGGATTCCCCGTGAGTTTTCTATTGAACTAACGACTTCAAACCTCGTGAACATACTCCTTTTTAAACTCCTGCCTCCTTGATACAAGGTACGTAACTGCAGGCCTTTTACTACCTCATTCCCAGGGACTATCATCGACTCGACGCTTTCCGATAGTCCGGGGTTCGCCTGAAATCCCCAGAGACACCGCTTGCCTCCAAATTTGTCACGAACTGCCCAAGCCATGGTAGCTTGCACACCCGCCATTATCTTATTTCCTCACCGAAAATACCAGCGACTTATTTCACTCGGGATCCGCCGATACCCGGGATTCGACCCGGGACCCCTCGGTCTCAAGTCGAGCGCGCAGTGAATAGAGATAAAGAGGAATTCCCCGTTAGGTCTATTGACACGTACGAACTTCTACCTCGTAACAATATAACGCATACTCACGAGCAGAATCGCAGCTCCCGCTGCGACTGGAATATCTCATGGCTTATTTTGGGCAAACGGCGTGGATATTTAAACGCAAATAATGTTTTCTATATGAAGACAATAAGGAACAGTTTGTTACTCTTATAGTCAACAGTTCAATTATTTTCTTTTTTTTCAGATACCATACAGTGGAAAGTCCAGTGTCAAGATAAAAAAAATGCCGAGTCCAATCAGCAACAGCGGAGCGGATTAACGTGAAGAGATGGCACCACTGTGGCCAGGCGAATGCTAACCTGGGAGTACTTTCTCGTTCCAAGCACCATATGCATGTCTGCTTGGAGTAATTGATTTGTATATCGACTACCACGGACTTCTCACTGGAGAAGAAGCCACCGAAAGACGGATTTAAGCTCCTGAAGTGGCCTAATTCCTCCGTGCCTCTCTTGTGCAGGTTATTTAACTTTCTTTGCATATAAAAATCGACCATTGTGTCACTTTGTCTTTAGCACAAGGTGTCTCACCATTACAGTGATGGTGTAAATTCCACATTATATTGAAAGTAAACCATGATTAATTCAAATGCTTATTACCCATCGGCAAGAGTCGCGGAAAAAGCAGACTAAGGTATTTCGAAATATCAGGTTTTTTGTCTAACTTTAAAAGTCGTCTAAAATGAAAAATTTTAAACATAATTCCAAATTTTAAAATAAACCAATTTGGATGTAGTAAAACTCTACGAGTAGTATGAGTACAGAAGATACGCTGTATAATAACATTCCGGATCCGGAATTTTATTTTAAATTTGTGATATTCTATATGAAGGGCACCCGTTTCAGCTTAGTTATTTCACACAGTTATTAGTATGATGGCAAACATTATGGATATGTAAAAAACACGATTTGTTACAAAAAGGACTTTACTCTATGTGCTACCAAGGAAGACGAAAATCAACTTTGCAAGTTAGTTTGCAAAGATCGAAGTTAGATCAGTTTGCAAGTTATTCCCTAGAACTAATTAAATTACTTCTCAATGACTGAAGAGTGAACAGTGTAGACCCTGATGTATACAAACGCCATAGGGTTTCTTTTATATCTCTAGGGTAGTGTATGTAGCGAATTAGTGACGAGATTACAATCTTTTATTCATTTAAATATTTATATTTTATCCATTTCAGGTAGCCAACTCAGTGAACAGTGTAGACCCTGATGTATACAAACGCCATAGGGTTTCTTTTATATCTCTAGGGTAGTGTATGTAGCAAACTAGTGACGAGATTACAATCTTTTATTCATTTAAATATTTTATTTTATCCATTTTAGGTGGCCAACTCAGGATGGGATGCTTTTAATGCGGCCCATAAAAATTGGACCAAATACGTCTCTTGACAGCGAATGTCCCTGGGAATCTAAAGGATGCTGTAAACATACTTCTGAAGGGAACGAATGAAGACCTGGAGGATATGCTCCCAATACCACTCAATGCAATTCAACACACTGCAGACCAGTGCCTGGCTCTTGCAGAAGCCGTTGAGGCAAAGTACATATTCGTTATGGACTTGACTGCAGAACTACTTGAGGCCAGTACCAGTGCCAGAGGAGAATACGAACATGAGCTCCGTGAGACCGAGATAGCTTTGCAGGTAGCACATGAAAATAAGAAAACAGCCGAAGAACAAAAGGAGATGGCAAAAAAGGCATATGATGAAGTGGAAAAGGCAGTTAAGAAAGCCGAAGACTCTTATTACAAGGCAATGGACTCGATGCCAAACGGATGGGACATTATAGGCATGAATGTGGTTGAGGGGTTGGCAAACTCGTTCACATCGGCATTAGATGGTGTGGTAAACATCGTTACGTTTGGCGCATCGTCTAAAGGAAAGAAAGGGTAAAGAAGGAAAGGATGAAAGAACGAGGGTACAAGTGATGCATCCCAACCGTCTGTTGCTCCTACGGTGACTGATAAAGGGACGTTAGATGTCTACAATCAGGCAATTCTGATGCAAACTTTTACGGATGCATTGGCAACCCAGTGTGTTGAAAATTACGACTTAAAGAAGCCACTACAAGAGTCCTTGGACAAAGTCATGTACGTTGAGAAGCAGTTAGGTCACATTTTAGGAAATATCCGAGCTACGTCTGCTAGAAGGGCCATTGTCAAAGAGCGTGCGCTAAAAACTCTGCCACACTGGAATTAGAATCTGTTCTGACTTAAAAGGAATGTCCAAGTCATTCCAGGGCGACAGCGAAGAGACAAAATCAGCCGCTGATAGAATTCTTCGCCTTCAAGAAGATGTTATAAGCTTCGCCATGGAAGGTAGAACCGTTATTGGCAGCTGCCCGACCAACACCAAAGCACCTAATCAACGCATGATGTCAGCTGGGGGAAGTGAGGGCACAAGTGATCTCATGCTGCCGTTGAAAATGCAAGGTTCAAAATAGAACAGTCGTCGGCAAATCTTGAGTTCACAAGAGAAAAATATGACAAGGTATGGATAAGATGATGGACACCAGCAAAAAGCTCGGAGAAATACTGGCAGAAATAAGCAAGCTCGACATCAGTAAGATAGACTTCGAGAAGATAAGACAAACCTTATTAAGGGAATAAAAGCACTAGGGCAGCTAAGGCAAGAATGGGCAAAAATAGTAATGTTCTTTAGTATGATGTCAAACATAATCCGATGTTCACTCAACACTTCACTAAAAGGCTTCCTACAGTACGCCGACAAAACCCAGGAACGTTCACTGCAGGGCTATACAATAACCAGCCTAAAAAAGGATATGATTTACCATCAAGCGTTCCAGTCAGCAAAGATCGCTTACGTTGTCAACATGATTTCTGGCACCTATGTAGAGGTATCCAAAGACTACCTCATGGATCGGATGGCTGGGTTAGGAAAACTTCTAGGATACGATCCAGAGAAACAGGCCCACGAGATAACAAGAGAAAGGCAAATGCTTTTTCAAGAAATGCAGGATGCACAAGCTGGGATATTAAAACTTGTAAAGATGAGAAAGAATGAATTTGACAGGCAGATAGCAGCACGAATCGGCAAAATAAGAGGCCAATTGGAACAGGCTCTTCCGGAAGACTCGTCTTCAACCAAAACAAAGGAGAGAATACAAAGTGCTGTACCAAAAAGGAATCGAGAACGTTAAAGAATCAAAAGCCGATGTACAGAGAGAGATGCTCAACCCAGACGATTTCGTTATTACATTGACGACTGGATATGGCGGCAAAGACACCGCAAAAAAGCTTGGTCATCATTAAATGTTAAGTTAATTAAGTTAAAGTACCGTCGCCGAGTACCGTAGAAAGCGATTAGGTATAGTGTTTGCGACCAATGTAAATCTTAATCAGCTTTGTATCTGCGCAATCTGGTCTGGCCTACGCCTTTTACTGGAAGCAACCATTGTACCTGCCAATGTGGACATTTAGTTAAAATAGTTTCTTACTGCACGGTATAATTACCTTAGCACAAACGGCTCGCTGTTTGAATTCGTAGATTTGCAGTTACCAAGTACCATTGAAACCAGACTGAGATAAGAACATTCAAAATTGCGGACACGTCATGGAAAGATATGTAGGTAAATCAAATAAGAATGTTGAATACATGGTCTTCTCGAATATTTTAGCAAGAAAGGAAGTCTTGGCAGAGGTACGGATGCGTATGGAAATGTTTAACCAGGCTTGTAAAATACCAGCGGGTTTTAAGATTGGACGCCATCATCTCACATTCAACTACAATGAAAAACTGCCGGATCCAAGAACTAACCCTAACATAAGCTGGTGCCATATCAGACGCTTAAACCATCTCTGTAAGCAGCAGCGTAGAACTAACAATTTACTAAAAGGTTTTAGTACACCCTGCACCGTGCTGCGATATTAGAGCTGATACGAACATGCCTATTCTGGGTATCTTGCCCAAATACATTGGTCACGTAACACCGTGTCATCTGCTACCGCCACACTTGATGAAAGAATGTTGCCTCTTTTACTATTGAAAGCACCTAACACCCAGGTTAGTACAATTAATACTAGAAAGTTCGCTACCAGCTGTAAAACTCGATGCATAAGCCAGGCAACAGAGTTGAGAACTAGAGCAAGCAATTACAAAAACAGAAGTCCCTAAAAGACGCGTAATTGCTGTTCTTCCTAAGGGAAAGGACAGACTTGGTAATCGGTGCAAAAACTCTGCAATAGCTATTTTACGTACGGCAATGCTACGACAACAAAGACGACGTGTAAATAAATGCATTAAGGAAATACATATGAAATCTACTGGATCAGTAATCGGTGCAAAAAACACGGCAACAGTCAGATGGCTCACGACTAGGCATGCGCCAAGAAGAAAGAAGTGTACACAAAGGCGCATGCATTAAAGAAACGCTATTATGACTCATTCTCGTAATCTTATGCAAACATTGTTACAATCATAGGCATGTAAATGGCCTATGGCAAGAATGGAAAAGGGTACACAGTCATTACAGAAATCAAAATAGCTGACTCAGAGAATCCATGAAACAGTCAAAAGGCGTTCGATAAGAAGCAAGATGTGAACATGACCGCATTGAATATGTTGCACTTGAAACTGACTCTGTTTGAGTCTAGAGCATGACAGCTAGATGGCGATTGAAGGGGGTAGGGTTTGGTGTGGTTACTCGAAGAAGGCATGGAATGCAATTGGGGAGATTGAACAAAAGCATTTCATTGATGGAAAAGTGGAAAAAGGATCAATTTTAATTTCTGAAAACAGACACAACAGGTGTTTCTAAAAAAATAAGAGCCTGATGGCGTTTTCCCTAAATGTGACACACCTACTACTACTGCTACTTCAAAAAATTTGGAAACAAGCACAAAATTCTGATGCATATGAAGAGCTGCAAAAATACGAAAGATGAGCCTCTATCCCTGGAGAGCATTTATTTGTTCCTTCAAACTTGAAAGTATTAATGGATAATATTTAAAAAGGGCGACTTACCTTAGCAAGTGTGGGCACCACAAGTTTGATTGGTAGACGTACAGGTTTAGTGGCGACCCCGGTTTCACCCGCCCCCTCAACATAGACGACACTTTTATTCACAGATGCCTACTACATCAAATTTTGGAACTCACCAAGGATAACCCGCTTGACTGAGCGTATCAAAGGCTGCTGCAAACAGATGTTCTTTGTTTCAGCTATGAGCGAAGAAGAGCCGATTGCGTATGCTCAAGAATTGACTACCACAAGGGAGCGTGCTCTCACCTGTCCGTTTCAACATCTTACCAACGACCAACCTATCAGTGCAGGAACCTGTCGTTTTTATGATATGCAGAACATGTTCATTAGCGCACAAAAGGCAGACTTCACAGTTGTTAAAGAGACTCTCCAAAGCTTTGGATGAACTCACTCCGTATTACGAGGAAAAGCACCTACGTGCAAATCCACCTAAGACACAGGTGTGTGCTTTCTATCTACTTAAAACCCGTGCAACCAAACGTCAGCATTAAAGTGACCTGGCTTGGAACACCTCGGAGCAACTGTGATAATCCTGTCTACCCAGGAGTTACATTGGAACCGCACTCTCTCTTATAAGAAGAAACGAAGGGTTAAGTAGTTTCACGATCAAACTCACGCTTGAAGTAGTTCTTGAACAAACTCACTAGCACAAGATGGGTGCTCGCCCACATACCCTAAGATCGACGCACTTGCCCTGTGCAGAGTATGCTTGAACTGTAATCTGTTTGGGAAAGACCAACCAATGCCAAGAAGCTTGCTCGGCCTCAATTTACGTATATGCCGCCACCCGTCACATCTAATCCCGCATTAATCGGCTCCTGCCGGCTTGTCACAGGGATTGTATTCGCCAACACAAATGGTCTGAACCTATACACCCTAGCAGGAATTTTTTTTAACGTCCGGGACAGGAGACCTGGTGCCAACCGCCTTAAATCCAAACCAGAGAGGGTTTCTGAAAGCAAGTTCAACTTGAACAGTTCTCTAAGGAGTTTAAGAGAGTCGCCTGTGGAACGAGAAATACTTGCTATCAACCACGAAATCTATTGATATTGAAACCTGGTAAGATCTTCACCGGGAGCGGATCCTCAGATTGAGAGAACCAGAATCGACCGATCTAAGGTTTCCTTGCAGAAGTGGGCTACCTGGAAGCAGATCAGGAGGACACTACCTGTGGTTGTGAAAAAGCACTGCAGACACTGGAAACATCTCTGTTGGAGCAACATGCACAGACAATGACCTTGGCGGAATTCAGTGAAGCAGCCAGGACGTGTATCCATATGGATCATATTGAAACCACTGTGTTTGGACCAGAAGCGAAGAACAACAAAACACGGGCAAACGAAACGCAAACATAGAACAACTGTTCCGGCCAATAATCATCCCATATTTGTTTTCGTAAAATAATGAAATGAATGGACACGTAGGTGGGAATTGATTTTGTCTGACGTTCTGGGCACTGCTGCAACTCTACGCAGGGTGAGTAATAAAGGAATGTGTTGGCTGCAAGTAGCAGCGAAAAGAGGTGTATGAACACGACGAAATGGCCTACCACCTGGCGACCAAAATGAAAATGGACTTGTTCGGACGATCGAAGTAAAAAGGAGATATGGAATTATATGGAAATTATGTCTTGAGAGGATTAACCACTTGTAATTCACTAGACATCATGGAAAGACTAGTGGAAAATATTAATTCGGTTGACATTGGTATAAACTAATCGGTGCCAAAAAGCAACTCTGTTGTTGTAAATTCAACATTGATCTTGTGATGAGACTCATTACGCTTTTAACGTCTACCAGGAATGCGGGACAAACCGAGAATTTGGCAAATTTTGTTAAATATTGATTACAAGAATATGCATCATATTTGAACATATACTGAAATTCGGATATTTGACTCACCAGCGTTTTGATAGAATAAGCGTTCTATATCATCTTAGCTAAAAATTCTGATTATTGGACTGCCAAACAAAATAATTTGAACAGCCCAACGAATGCAATTAACGCGTAAAACAGGAAGAGTGAGTGTTTGTTAGTTCAGCGTTAATGATGAAGTAACTACGAGAAACGAGGAGAGAGTGGATCGCCACTATAGCAAGTGTACTATGTGAAAATTATTTTGATGATAAATCTGACGCCAAGAGGGGGTGGTATATGGGAGCTATGGTCTTTCAAGAATATCGACGTTAATTCACGGGTTATTCCAGCAATAAAAAAGTTTAATATAATATGTTCGCTACTCAAAATATATATAAAGGTGCTCCTAGTTATTATCTTAGTTCATTTAAAAAATGTAAATTTTTAAACAAAAAATGTGCTATCTTCATGGACCTAAGATTTTAGCGAAGATAAAACTACTCCAATTTCAAATGATTTATATATAATGAAATATATATTAATAGATTACTATATATATATATAGATATATATTATTATCTATATAGATATAAATTTAAAAACAACAAAGAAACAGGAATGTGACAAGATAAAAATAGGTACAAGTGGATCTGAACAATGGACCAGGAACAGTGGGACGTTCTGTAGCCATGTATTGTAGATTGTAAAGATATAAACAGACTTTTAGAATTAGTCAGTAAGCCAAAACTGATACAGAAGGTTGGGCTAGATTGTTTAAAAACGTTTATTATTCTGCATGATAAAGAGTAGTAGATTCCCGACAACATAACACATTATTTATAGATATATATATATATCTATATAAACTATATATATATATATAAATGTATATATTATATATATATGTCAATGTACTTATATGTATTATGAGATTTTCAAAATTTAATGCGAAATTGTATTAAATAATATTAAAGTTTTTTATTTTTTTTATTTTTTTTATTTTTTTTATTTTTTTTATCTTTTTTCCTTTTTTAAGGTTTTGTATTATATGTCTCTAAGATTGACGAGCATAACATTCGAAAACACTTATAGTTAATTGAAACACTAGTGGGCGTAGTGTAGGTGCCGATTATAACAGCTTGAACTGTGGATATTTCCAAATTGATATTGATATAAATACTTCCGAGGTCTCGAGTGTTGATTCTCATGCTGTTAGCCAGTGAAGTTAATTCATACTAGTGAAGTTCATAGAATAATGCTTTCAGCAAATTACATACACTACTCAAAAGTTATGGTCTATAGTAGCATTTCGCCTATCAAAAGGCATTTGAGAAATATTTTTTTGGTCATTAGAATTCCTATTGTAACGTTGTTCATTAGACATTAGTGTTTACCGAAATAGTAAGAAAACGAGGACGGTTTACATTTGAGACCATTAACGAATGGGGAAAGAATGCGCTCTTTTCGGTAAATATTATCCATTATTCTGAGATACAAATTGTCTCTGTCGATTCCTGATAATTAATGACGTTGTATTTGTCATTGTGGGTAATATGCATTGTGTCTGAGGTCTTAAAATATAGGCAATGGTGGTTTTTATTTTAACTACTGTTAACTCTCTGAATGTAAACGAGTGAAATTGTTGACTCGCGAAAGAGTGAAACGCTTGGAAGCCATCAAAATGAGTGGTTTTAATTTAAACGAGCAAAATTTCTACCCAAAAAGGGTAAATCGCCCAAAGATGAGGAGTTCACTGTGTGAGGAGCTAAACGAAGGACAATCGTTTGAGGAGCAAAACGAAGGACAACTCCTTCTGATGAGTTCAACGAAGGACAACACGACAACGTGTGAAAATCCACTGTTTTGGAGTGATTTTCACTATTTTTGAGTGTTTCGCTCTTCAAATCCAAAACCACTCATTTATTTTTTGTGGTTACAAGAGTTCAAATCTTTTGAGGAGTGACATTTTCACGTGGTGACATTTAGAAAGAACACAAACTTTGTTTAAATGCGGCAACCTCTTCGTAAATAACTATTTTCTTTTGGTGCACATAACTCACTGAAAGATTTACTGCAATGCACTTGAAACAACTTAGATGATTGGAAGCTTAGTCTAAGATAAGCTGGAGTTTTGCACTAAAACAGTCCTCTACTCACATGGCAAATACTTGAGCAGTGCAAATATTACTAACACTAAGCCAAACCAATATAGAAGGGCTTGAAAAATCTGGCTTCTCCAACGAGAAAGCAAGTGTTCGCAAGTGACTGCTTTCAATATTTGATAAACCAAAAAAAAAATCAAACCAATTTCGAATGAAATAAACCTCATCTTTCGATTCGAGACCTTTATACGTGGACTATTTTTTGTGTTATCTGCACGAGGGGTATATAGGTCGGAGGACGCATGTATTTTGCACCATGAAAGAGAAAAACAATATAATAATAATATCATAACAACAACAATCCAAATTGCTTTATATGGCGGTCTACACGAACAAGCGTCTTACAAAATATAATTAAAGGGTGTTACATATTTATTTTTTTTATTATGAGATTTATAGATATCCTCAAGAAATGGTTATTTCCAAATTGCAGGATTCTGATATTGCGTTTTGATGAGCGAATTAGTTGTATAGCGCGGCCCCATAGGCACTGTGGTGTAATTTCTGTCCGTTTACGGACGAAACATACCAAATACCGAAAATTTCTTCCAGAGTAGTCGAATTTGCACTTACGATTAGGCACACATACTTATACTTGGGCCCAATGGTTCAAGATGATTAAAATATATTTTTAAAGTAATCGGGGAAACGAGGCTGTGGATCACGAAATTGCCCTTGAAATACAAAATCAATATACACATACAGAATTGTTTATTTGAAAAGCACTAATAAATCAGTTTTGGATTGATAACTCTAGTTTCAATCAAAAAACCCGGTTTTTCAAAAAAACCTTGCCTATCGAATTTGATTAAAACTGTGACAATAGCAGACAAAAAAGAACCTTGTCCACGGAGCATCATTTTTCTTAGGCATGCTTGAACACAATTGCAACATCAAAAGTAATTATCTTAAAAGCGGGTAAAGGCATCGTTTATCAGTCGTCGTAGTTATGGTAATCTGGCTTTTACATCACCAATAGCAAAACTCTAGCGGAGTTAGGTCCGGTGACCGAGGGGCCACTCCACCCATGTCCTAATCCACTGATCCGATTTGGAAAGAGTCCTGAAGGCGGTTTCTAACCATTACAGACCTGTGTTGGCTGGGCACCGTCGTGAAGAAACCAGGCACGACGAATTGCTCCATTCCTTTGCTGCTGAAAAATACGCCGCAACTCTTGTTCCAGATGTTGATTAATGATATTGGAGTAACGGCACCATTCAATTCCATCAATAAAATGGGCCCAATTAGGTTATTGTACCTGTAACAGCTGTAAAACTTGCAACTTTCCCGCGATCATTAGGTCTGTCGTAGGGTCTGCCTTTTGGTGCATACTCTCTCACATTTTGAGAGCTCACAGAGCCAGTCATTGCAAAATTGGCCTATCAACAACAACAAACTTCTCTTAAGAAGCGCTTGGTGGTTGATAGCAATTGCAAAAACGGCCAGCCAAACTTGAGGGATCACCTGACAGCCAAAGTGTGGGCGTCTCACCAATTTTGATGGAGGCCCAATGAGGTCTCAATAATATGGGCTGAAATGACGATCTGGAGCCATTGCGACACGGGTTATCATTATAGTTCGCGCGGGGTTGTTGCAAAGCTCCTGCCTTACAGCGTGAATGTCGCAGGTTGTTCTGACGCGCCTAGGCGGTCCGCTTCATCCTTTGTTGACATTTCCAAAGTCCCTCTGCTTCAAAACGTTTTTTTCATGTTACAGATAGCAGGTGGATGGTAATTCACTCCAGGGAGGACCTGCTTAGCCATTGCCGTGACAGATAAATAGCTACCAGTTTGGTAGTAAATCTAAACCGGAAGGATCGTTCTTGTGTCGTAAATTGAGGGCCATACTATGAGAATGTTTAAAGTTCTAGTTCAAGGGAAATATATATGCTTTAAGAACAGCTGCACGCAAGAGAGTGATTTTAGATTTCAGATTTGAAAGCCGGGTTTGCCAAAAATGATGGTACAGTATATTATATATGGAAATACCCATGGACAAGTCTGTTTTGCTGACTTCGTTGGACCATATCTTGAAAACAACTCAACCAAATGGTTTTTGTTTCAGGCAAGATACTCAATTACCCATTCTTTATGATAAAAACAATCCCACAAATATCAAATTACAAAAAAGTGGAAAATATCACTTTCATTTTGGGTTAAAGTTTTTATTGGTCACCCTGTACAATGCAATCCCTGCAATGCCCAATTGTATGGTCTGTGATTTCGAAATACGGGAAATTGAGCCCCCACGATGTCATGAATGTGAAGTTCGGGCACACATACGATGTTACGGTGGCGACATATGAATAAAATCACTGAAAAAAAAATCACTGAAATTTGTAATGAACATGAAAATGAGACGCTGAAATTATCCACTGAATGATCACTGAAAGTACAATCATTTCAGTGGGATTAATATCCAGGGTCATTTCACTAATCACACGTGAAAATTGCTAAACTGCCTTGAAAGGGATCCACATTTTGATGAAATGATTCATAGCCATAAAGGAAACCTAAATTGCTCGTACAGAAATTATTCGTTTGACACCAACTGTGAAATACATGGGGCCAAATCAGGGTTGCTGGGTTCAAACCACTCTGATAGGTCTTATTATAGAACAATAAAAACCAAAACTTTCCTGTGATGAATTGAATAGATATCTGGGCAAAATGTTTCAGCTTTTAAATTTAGTGGAATGCTCTCCGACATACATGTCAATGAGCCAACACGCTTTAGACAATATTCTGGATTTGCTTCTACCTACCTACCTACCCTGATCAATTCAAAATTTTTCAAGTACATTCTGGAATGAGTGATCACCAGGGGAGTGACAGCTTGTTAATTAACATCAATCAGCATCAAAAAGGGCAAACACCAGAAAATTACAATCTTTAAGAAAATGAATTTGAAAATTTGAAAAAATAGAGCAAAGGTATTTCAACCGGAAGTTCTCAGGGGAAGCAAATAGTCGTTGCTGATGGAAAACTGAATGGAAATGTCTACTAAAATGAAACAGTTAATTCACAAGAAAAAATGTTACCACAGAAAAAGCCGTGAAGAGAACGGGGGGAGGAGGAACCGTACAGTGACCCCTTATCATCAAGAAACTGTCGGTCTTGTCTAACTAAAAACGCATGGGAAATAGGTAAGAATGGGGATTTTTTTTCATCTCAGAAGAACAGTGCAAAAAGAACTCCAATGTGCAAAAAATGATTACATCATGGGTCTCCTTCTGGATTGTGAAAAGCAAATGGCACCTAAGTAAGGCAAAAGGTTCTGGCATAACCTAAATCACTGAGATCTAAGAACAGTGGCATAGGTGTCCTTTCAGTAAATGACAGGATACTCAGACAAGGCGAAAGGTTAAAGCTGATGCCACTTAGTATGCAATAATAGTAGCTGTATAAAGATGAAGGTTACATCATTCCTACCATGGACGGGACCCCTTTTTCCAACTATGATAATCTAAATATAGATGTTGATGGAGTTAGGAAATTGCTTGAAGGGATAAATGCACAAAAAGCATCAGGACCCGATGGAATACCATCTCAGATCCTCCAGGGGTTATAGCAAGAAGTCGCTCCCATCATTTCTGGTATATTTTTTCAATCTCTCCAGAAAGGGTCTTAGTCCCCTAAGTGACTGGTTTTAATGCAACATCACGGCTATTTTTAAAAAGGGCAACGAATGCGATCCTGCTAATTACCGACCGTTCTCTCTGCCCGTAATCTGTTTCATTGGAACTGATGACACTCATTTTAGCCACATCATGACCCATCTGGATCTATCACATATTATACATTTTCCGCATGGTTTCCGGTCACGAAATTCATGTGAATCCCAACTGATTATAACCATGGAAGACTTGGCAAGGGGAGACCATGGACTCCAAACAGATACACTGATACTCGACTTTCAAAAGGCATTTCGACAATGTCCACAACGGATTGATAAAAAAGCTGGAATTTTATGGTATAAGAGGCAACATCTTGGAAGGGATAAAAGGTTGGCTAACTCAAGAACTGCAAAAGTTCTCGTTGAAGAGAGTCATCTATCCCAAGATACGTTAAATCCAGAGTGCCGCCGTTGTTCCTACTCAATAAATGACATCGCTGACAATGTCCACATGGTCGTAACCGTCTATGATGATTTATGAGATTCTTCAGTCTGATCGGAACTCGCTGTGCTGCTGGCCAAATCAATGGCAGAGTATTCAATACCAAAATGTAAACAAATGACAATCGCTACCAAGAAAGCCCTATCTACCATACCTACAAAATAGCTAATGATGACTTGAAAATATCTCCCACATCGTACTTGGCATTGAGTTAACACACAAACTGTAAATGGTCTCTACATATTGATAATATGGTTACAAAGAAAACAGACCTTATGGTTCCTTACGAAGAAATTAAGGGAGAGCCCCGGCCTGCGGGAAATAACAGATGTATTTCGCGCTGGTTCGACCGCTCCTAGTAGGTACGCGGGAGCCGTGTTGGACCCTCACACAAAGGTCAAAATACTACAAAATGCTCAATTCAGTGGAAATGGTCTCATATTATTTGTAATTGTAATCACAGAAAATAAGATATAGTTTGGACAATGTACAATGCTTAGTTACCAAGGTACCCCAAAATTAAACCCCAGGCCCCCTAATAGGGGTATAGGGGATATTACTAATGAGGTGCGTAACTTGTTAATTCACATTGCAGCTGGTCCAAAACTCTTCTAATTGTAATAATAAATTACAAAACAATATGAGACCATTTCCACTGAAAATGTAGCATTTTTTCGTTATTTGAACCCCCTGTAGAAGCTAAATTAACCTGTGACCTACAATAACAGTTTCAGATTATAACTCCTTAAGGGTAAGTCAGAGATAGCTCAAAACTATACAGTTTTTAATCCTTGCGAACATACGAACATTTGGAATGCAATTCAACAACATTGGGACCAAAGCTGTTGATAATGTAACTATCTTATAGTTCATAATGTTTATTCTCTACACATAAAGAGAAAGCGTGCTGCATACACACTGTGTTTACATTTTTTAAAAACATAAGGGAAACAAAGTATAAATAGCAAAGGTCCAAATCACACCTTGACGAATTACTGACAGTATTATCGAACTTAAAATCTGAGAGATGAGAATTTACATGTAGAGCTGGAGTCCTATTACATTAAATGTTTAACATTCAAGTTCCCTATCTTTGATACTATAATTTGCGAGCTTATTAAAGAGCATATATGATTTACCGTATCAAAGGTCTTTATTAAAGCAGAAAAGACTCCTGTGCAAAACCTTGTCCATTATTTTATTAAGAATATAATCTTGTACATTAATAAAGTTGTTATAGTAGACGTGATTAGCTCTAAAACCAGATTGGCGAATTCAGAAAGGATGGTTCTACTAGAAAGATAAGTGTACAATTGGTTATGTACAGCTCTTTGTTCAATAATCTTTGAAATAAGCCAAAGAGAGAAATTGGTCTATTGATACTTACATGACCCTTGACAAACTTGGTGTGAACTTTGGCTTTCTTGCCATTTATCGGGAGAGATTCAGGACGCATCGGTGGGCGGCCAAGCCTCATTCATTATAGCATCTCACAAAAAATGGCCAAAAGAAAAACACAGCAATACTGAGTGCAAACCACAAACCTAATTGGGGGTTCTTGATGTGGGTTGGTCATGGGGTTCCCATGATCCACATACGACCCCGTCTCGTTCGTATTCATTAAAAAAATCCTTCCAGTTGAGTTGTTCTTAACTCAACGGTTTAGAAACGATTTAAATATTCCTGACAAATTTAGAATTTTTCGTCCAGATTTCGCTTTTTACGTATTTAAACCAGTGCGACGTCTAAATTTGATTTCTTGGCCGCCCTCCCCTGGAGAATTATAATTACAAATATGAGCAAGTCGTAGTGATGTAGACACGTAAGGAGCAGCCAATTTAAAGTGACGGGAGATGATTTTTTTTAGGACACGAATTCTCTCAAATTCACTGGATCGGTTGAAGACCATCCATCACAAGAACTGGGAAGCGTTTTTGGGGGACCAAAAAAACAAGTACAAAAGAAACGCAACTTGTTTTGAACTTGTCTGCTATCGTCATCTATACCTATAGAAAACCATGCTTTGATTCGGTTGTGCACGACAGAAAATTACTAAATCATCGTCTTATTACATACAGACATTCGGCTTATTCAAGTTCAGGTGTGATCTAATCATTGGTAAGCATCCAAATATTGCAACTCCTGGGTTCGAAAAAATTGGGGGCGCTTCCTTAGGGAAAAATGTATCGGTCTCTCGTGTGACTAACATTATCAAATTATTTACCAGTTCACCAACTAAAGTGAATGATTATTAAATAAGTAGCAAGTCTTTGCTTGTTGAGAGATTATCATGATCATTTAAGGTAGGACTATACCTTGAAATCATTATTTAAAACAAATGTGTAATTGTTGTTACTTATGGCAAAGCGAATTCATGGGGGAAAAGGGTCACCTAATTTGCAAATAATGGCGGTTAAATGCGTACCCAACAGAAATTAGGTTAGTGTTAGGCGAAATTGATTTCAACAAAAAATGCGTTACGTCATTATCATCATGGATATCAAAATTTTGTTGAAAAAATACAATTTTCATGATAAAACATGGCAATACACCATGAGTCTCCTCGTTACTTCTATCAAGACGACATAGCCATGTCATAAGTTCGAATCGTCAAATAATGCTTGAGCCCAGGTCTCACTTACACAAATACATCAGTGTATTATTCATGTAAACGAATTGTCTAATAATCGAGTTTGTTCAGAATACTACGATGGGGGGGCTTTTTGAGTATTTTGTGAAGTTACAAATTTTGTGAATCACCAAAAGGAAGTCATAAAACACAACGTACAATAGCAATAATACAGGCGTCAAACTATACACCTCAATTTAGACAGTCTAAATGAAACTTACATTTGATTTCTTTTAATTTTTACAAAGAACGTGCAACCACAGAAATATGTTTCTGTTTAGTACTTGTTTTTATATGTAAACATTGTTTATTTACATGAAGTAGATTTCAAAAAAGTTTACCCGCCCGAGGCCTACACGTGGTGTGTTTACATTTGAAAATGAGAAATTCAAAAAATCAGAGTTTGATTAGTACTAGTTATTTCATAGCAGAAACAGTGTAGGCCTACTTTATATGGCCACTTGGGTACATGTTAGTCATATTAACATAATTGTTTTGTTTTCATACCATTGTTCTATTTCGTTTTTTTTTTGTGTTAATTCGCCATGTTTTTACATCATCATCTTTTATATTGTTCTGTTGTAGTTAGGGTAATCTGAATATATGGTTTTGAATGTCGATTGCCTTGCCGATCGAAAAGATTAACTTTTTCAAGTCACATAGTTTATCTGGAAAATCTATATCATCGCAAAAACTATTTTGACATAGTTTTCCAAAAATGTTTTTCGCTGATAAAATTGAAAAACACTCTTTATCCATTTTTAAACTGAATTTATTTAAAAAAACAATATTGATTTTTCTAAAAAATCGAGTTGTTTTTTCGATTCAAAACAGAAAATATGTTTATCGCCGATATTAAACTGAGTTTATCAAAACGAAAAAACAAGTATATCACAAGTTTTTTTTCGAAAAAAAACATTACTTTTAGATTCCTTTTGTTTTCACTCGAAAACATAAACATAGGTATCGGCAATACGTAGGTTTTTCGAATTATGTACTCATGCTTGCCATACACACGACACGACGTATTCTTTCAGTGAATAAATCATGACTATGCACATGTACATTAACGATACGAGTACAGGACATTACGTGTACGTGTGTTAAGAGTGTTTTGTATACACGCACGCGACCTTTCATTTCAGAACGCGATTTCAATGGATGAAAGTGGCTCGACCGGGGACTCGACATTATTATTATACCGTACTAAATATGGTGACTGTAATGTTGAAGACCGAAGACTATCTTGAATCTGTGTTGAGTGGCGAGGAAGGCTGGCAAGGTACGATGGAATAGCATCGGGAACTCCCAGCCGAGAATGCGAGCTTGACAGTTATCAATAGACAATACAAACGTGGTGGCTTAAATGCTGCGTGAAATGAATACGAATTTGCGTGTAGGCCTACCAGAGGGCTCCATTTGTCGTACGACCGGATCATTAGAGGGCGCACACCACCAAATAACGCTGCCATTGAAATACACGCAAATTACTTGAAATAAGTTCCCCCGGGGGGGGGGGGGGCACTTCTTTCTGAAAGGGTATTCATCCGTGTACCAAGCATTCTCAAAAGCACCCTAAGTACGTATTTTTGAAGCTTGAATTTTCACCCCAAAACAAGTATCCGTCGGCACAATAAGCTACCCTAAACAAGTTAATTGATGAAATTACACCCCTAAAAAGTAGGCTATCAGCAGTAGCGCAATTACTACCGAACAAGAATTTGTCTTTCTCCGATACCTAAGCAAGAATTAATGTCCAATTATTCCCCTTTATAAGTAAAAAACCCAGAGAAACTTATATCCTACCTTCATTGTAGTTTCACACTACAGGACTCTAGGCCTATACAGGGGTATGATTGGTGCGTTGTAAATCAGAAAAATTGGAGAAAGTTAGTTTTCAAGCTTTTTCAGCCAGGACATATCTGAGGAAAGGTATTAAAAACCAAGGAAATGTATTTTGAGCCAGGGGCGTATCCCGTATCAAAAAATTCGCATCAGGATGGGCGGAAAGGTGAGGTTGTACGAGTGTCCCTTGCAATGTTCACTTTCAAAAGAACGGTTTTCATCGAATTGATAGAAACAATTTGAAAATGTTAAGTGGTTTCAATATAGCAAAATATAAGTATGATAAATCGGTATTAAAAGTAAAAACAGATTTGAGGGATTAGATTTTGTGTTGATTTAATCAGTGCAAAAGGATTCAAAGAGAATTTTATAGTGGCGGGAGGGGTATTCACTCTCGGGCGAAGCGCGAATCCTAAAACAATGTCGGCTTACCGACACAGTTTCTCATGCAATTGATAAAACATTTCATATGTAAATGGTTAATTTTAAAATGTATAGTAGCGGGTGATGACGGTCTGAAAAAGTAAAGTTCATGAGTAAGGGTTTATTTGAACTACTCATTAAATTGGCCTCCTGTGAAGTGGTCAGGAGCGTTCGTGTGTATATGAAGCGGCAGGGATGGGTGCGGAAACTGGAAGGTATTTGTTTTCAAGACATTTTCGAATGGGGTCTAATAGGAGTCCTATAGGAACGTGGAGAATCCGCGTTTAGAAAACGTTATATTTTCGGCAGGTTTTCCGCAGAAGCTCACAGATAAATCGGCATTTTCCTGCCAATCCGCACGGAAAATTGCTCTAATCCGCGCGCAATTATGCACCCAATGTTATTTTAAGAAAATAATAAACCTAGAAATTGACGGACATTTAAATAAATTGTGAGTTTTAATTGCTAAATTTGTACGTTTCATGCGTAAAGGTGTATAGAACAATATTGGTAGCGACGATAGGCAATCAAAAAAGGAGTCGTCATTCTCAAACCAAGATAGGCTGGCACTAAACAATAGGTGATAATGATTTTTGGAAAATTCGGGGATTCGAACGGCGGGTTTGAAGGAAGTAAAGAATTCCCGAACATACTTTATATTTTATATGCTGAAATGAATATATGGACCCTAATTGCGTAAGTCACATAATTTAGAAATATACCCTTTTCTTGATTTTGGGCGATTGTTAGACCCTTTTCACGTGACGTACGTAACGTGCCTGATCCTGAAAAAAAACACCTTTTTACGTGTATTCTTGGACACGGAGGATACCACGTGTATATGAAGGCTGACCCCCCCCCCCCCGGGATAATTCACAATTCACCCACGTGAAATCATATCTTGGAGTTTGAGATATTTCTATATCAAAAAAAGATGAACATTTTAAAAATAAGGTGATTTGATACCGATACAGAAATGTCGCGAACAGGCTGTGAACAGCGCCAACCAAAACCGGTTGTTTTTTTTCACACAAAAAAAAACCCCCTTTCGACGCGTAAAACTCATGGCGGCATCCGAGCCGAGCATGGGGTACTTCTGAAGGCCTATTTCTTGCCAGATTCTTTATTTTCCGATATTTCAAGTATTGATATGTCTACAATATTCATTTTCAGGCACTATCAGTGATTTGTAAATCAGAAAATCGAAAAAAATCATCAAAAATCAGATTTTGCATATTTGGAACAAGCAGGATCCTAAATACCCTGCAAATGATAGGACCAGACGCAAACTAAGGACAAAATCGGAGTTTATTCATTAATGTCCGTTCGGACACTTAACTACAACATGTAATTGATGGCAAAAATTACTATCTTTGAACACTGGCCGTTTTTTTTTCCTTACTGTAATTTGGAAAAAGTAACTTATGAGAATTCTACAGACTTATGCTTCACTTTTTAAACTTTGCTGCCAAATTAATCGATTTTGACTCTTTCGGATAAATCACTTTGATAAGTGTCTAAGCGATATCTTCGTACCCTGCCGCTGGCGATTGGCGCATCCAATTTGCTTACAGCCGATGTTTGTTAACGGAACTACCAACCATTACACAAAACGCGCGCCCTCAAATTACGCTCAATTTGTGTGCGGGAACTATGCGAGTGCCAAACTACAACGCTCAGCATTTTATATAATTTTGGTGGGTTGTTCTGGTAAAAACATAACACGCCTGTAAGATGTGTGGATGGTGCGTAGATATCGTTGATGTCAAATTTAATTTTAATGAATAATGCAAACATACTATACTTGGAATATCAGAAAATAAATAAATTTGAATCTACAAAAGAAAATTAGGCTGGGAAGGTACTCCGTATTCGGACTCGGCTATGGGGTTAGCCTACGTGTCGGGTGGAAAAAGTTGTGGCGCTTATTAGAGTCTGTATATCCAATCTATCTTGAAAACCTGTATCGGTATCAAATTATTCTTTTTTTGATCTGGAATATCTTAAAACACATCAAATATGATGCCACGTGGTGTTGAAATGTGAACTATTTTAAAGTCATTTTAATTAGCATGCATTTCAATGTTAACGGCACCCTTATCTAGGGTTAAGAAAGCTGAACCCCAAATAACGGTCCTTATATCGAGTTAACAAAGCTATCTAGAGATAACCAAGCTGAACCCAAAATAACGGTCCGTATCTTGAGTTAACACTCCTATTGGAGTTAGCCAAAGATGACACCCAAATAACAGGCCCTATCTGGAGATAACGACCGTTATTTGGGGTTCAGCTTGTTATCTAGAATAAGGACGTATTTGGGTTCAGCTTTGTAACCCTAGATAAGGCCCGTTATATGGGGTGCCAGCTTTGTTAATCCAAGATAAGGACCGTTATAGGGTTCAGCTTTCTTAGGCTCGAGATAAGCCTGTGTTAACTAAAGATAATGGCCGTTATTTGGGGTTCAGCCTTGTAACCCCAGATGAGACGCGTTATTGGGTTCGCAGGCGTAACGGGCCTGCCCTCTGAGGGGGCAAATTTCCCGGTCGTGGCCAATTTTCCCTCTTGGGGGGTCAAAAGGCCAATTTTACCGGTCAGAGGCCTAAAAAAAAGGCTGATTTAGCATGATTTTTGCATTTTTTTACCCCGACCAAGGTCGTCAGGGGGGGACAACCTGCCCCCCCGCCTGTTACGCCACTGAGTTCAGCTTTGGTATCTCCAGTTATAGAAGCGTATTTCCAGTTAACGACAGTGTATTGTAGATAGGCTGCTTATTTAGGGATAAGAAGAAAGTGATACACTTGCTTCCATATATAAGCGTGTCGACCTTTTGGCCGCAAGAGTTAACCCACTTCGGTGCGCGCGCGATCCCTGTATAACTTGAATGGCGCCCGGGTCCTCTTCACGGGTAGATGATGTCCAAAATGCCAACAGTTGCTAAGTCAATGTGATGGTGGACAGAATCACTTGGCCAAGTTTGTTTTTTTTTTTGCCGGGAATTATAGAAATACTTGGTATGGTTTAAGTTGCATCTTTGCTCAGTTCAAGTTATACAGTCGTATGCGCTGACCTGCGTTCACATGCAATGTCCAATACTTATCCTGAACCGGAAGCCAATTCCACTTGACCATCCGACCCGACTGCGCATGCGATGTCTCAACTCGAAAAGGGCTTATAAACAATATGATTCATTTATTTTTCGTAAAAAAAAACTTAAAACTAAGTATATCGTCATTGGACACTGTTGCGACACACTATAGGTTGATCATTCCTCTTAAAAAAAAAAATCAAAGTCCCCAGAGGCTAGCACAAATTAACTTTAACATTCTTAGATTTTGGAATTTGAATTCAGAAAAAAATGAGAAGTGAGAAATGAGTCTATTCTTAAGATCAGATGACGAATTCGCGAAAGAAACAAAACAATCGAACAAATTAAAAACCGAAAATAATTGGTATAATTTATTGTCGTTTTCCCTTTTTACAGGAGATCAAGAATGCCTTCTTTGAGACGAAGAGGACTGAAACTAAAGCACATGCTGCAGATCTGGTCACCGAAACAGACGAGTTGGTTGAACAAATAATCATCACATCGTTGAAGGATAAATTTCCAACGCATAGGTAAGAATAATTATAATCGACGTTTCAACTGATGTGCTAAACATGTTTCCCGGCTGAGTCCTCAACTGCTTTTGGATTTCAATAAGATAATTCTTAACTGAAATATGGCCGGTGTGGCAGGAGATTTAGTGCTCCGGACTCACAGTGAAGAATAGGGCACTCGATTCAGTTGACTCGTGCAACATTAGTTTTATTCCATTGTCATCTATGGAGCCCGGACTATGGCTATTGGCGGAATTGAACAAAACCAGTTGACATAGTTGAACCAATGAAGACAGTTGAACAAGTTAAAACCAGTTGAGAGAGAGAAAAACAAAACTGTCTGCGTACTTCAACCAAAACCATTTGGCATACATGTAGTTGAAATAACATGTGACATAGTCGACCCAAGTTGAACCAACCAACAGAGTTGAGCAGTTAAAAACATCCACATGAGGAATAAACGGGCATACATGAAATCCAGGTAGGGGTTGAAATAACCAAGTTTAACCAAGTTGAAAAAGTGGCCCTGGGCTGATTGAAGAACGAAACAAGATGGGCGCAAAATTGAAACTTTTAAAATATCATTTTGACTCAAATATATTCAAATTCGAAATGTGTGAGGTTAATAAATTTCGCGCTATTTTTTCGGTCATTGTTTTAAATCGGAAAGATTTGGTTTGGTCCACTGGAAGTGCCTCCTGTATTATAGGCCCCTCCGGTAGTTTTTTGGAACCAAACCAAATCCCTCCAATTTAAAATAATGCATGGCCAAAAAATAACTACGACAGTTACATGTATATTCATGACATACATTGAATACACATAGTAAAGAATTTTAATAGTGTCATCATGTAAAAGTTCCCTCTCAGCTACAGAGTGTCCAAAAATGTATTCCTAAAAGCGGCCCCAATTTAAGGTCTTTAGTCAACATGTATGCAAATTATTTATACATATTAAAAAAAGTGTTGTTTATTAGCTTTTCAAAACAGCAAATCCCGCTGAATTCGGGTCAAAAATGACCGAGTTGTTCCTAATTGAATGAAATCTAGGTAGATTTGGTTTTGCACACGTTAGCATGTGCTTTGGTGATGTGTTATGTTAAAGTTTCTATTGCTTCTATGAAGCTTCGATTTTAAAATCTTTAGGGGACATGCTTTGATTGTTTATTCATTTGTTCGGAAAAGAAAGGATATGCCTACATTTTTTCGTGCATTTGTTTTTGTTTCACAGCCTGTCCGTGTTACAAGTAAAATAATGCAGATTTCATTAAATAAGGGACATCTCAGTCATTTGGGACTTCAGTGGGGTTTGCTGTTTTGAAAAAGCTAATAAAGAATACTTTTTTAAATATGTATAAATAATTTGCATACATGTTTATTAAAGACCTGAATTTGCGGGCGATTTTAGAGTAAAGTTTTTTGGACACTTTCTAGCAATATAAGGTTGTGGCAACGTTGTGAGAAAGTTTGGCTTTCGTCATTTGTACGTTTGTATTTTACGTTAAAGTACGTAAATTGTCGACACATTATTAGGACGTTAGATGTTAAGTTCTTGAAACGTTCTCATATCGTTCATAAAACGTTATAATGTTAAAAGAACATTTGATTAATTGCCTGATTAAACGCTAATAATTAATGAAAAACCTGAGACCATTCGCGTGAAAGTCGAAACATTTATCCACTACATCAGCTATATGACTGGAATTTATATGGTTAATTTCTATTAATATAGTCAGGACATTTAGGAGAAGAGTGTTTTTCAAACGTGAGTGACCTATTAAGTAACATATTTTATTATTTACCACTGAAATTTAGACACTATCTACACCAAGATGCACGTTCATAAATAATCCGCGACCTAAACGAAAAAAAAAATAGATGAAACGTTATAAGAACGTTGTGATTTTGTTCTTTTTATGTTTGTTTTGAGAGTACTTTGCAAACGTTAATATTAAAATATTATAACATTTTGGTAAAGTCGTCATAGTACATATAACCTTATACCCTTTAGCCTTATAATATCACATGGTGAGGTTTGTAAAACGCGTAAATGAAAAAAGAGAAACAAGCTAAAACAAATTTAAATTAAAAAAAAATAATAGTGTTACTTCAAAACAACGTCCAGAAAACGTTTCTAGGAATGTCTTAAATCATAACCAATCTGTTCTAACAAGGAACGCCAAACAATTCATACCACTCGCAAGTTAGCTACCGTTAATAAAACGTCGCGGTCACGTTTTATGTATCAAATTGGTAGGGGGGGGGAGGAACGTTTATTAAACCGTGGTTAAAAACGGTCCAAACCCGGTCAAAAAGTGTGACGTTCCAAAAACAAATTCTAGAATTAGAACGTTACAGAATGTTATTCGGAACATTGGACGAACGTCTGGCCAAGCCCTAACCAATCTCGGAGGTCGCAACAGTTTTAGAATGTTTGTGTTTACACACCACAATAAAGTTCAAAGGAAGCTGTTCCTTTCTGAAATACATGAGGTAACACTCAAAGGGCGACAATATGAAAATTAAAAAATAAAAAGCTAACTATGAATTTTCGCTTGGGAGGATTCCTACATGAGCTTACATGTACCGGACATGTACACCACCTGATAAAGACCGTCTATCTTCATCAATAAATGATATTTATTGTGTTTGATTTATTTTTAGTTTTACTAGCAGAGGAGTCAAAAGCGGACGGGCAAAATGGCGAGCTTACGGGGGACAAACACAACTTGGATTATAGACAGAGAGATGGCACAACAAATTTTGTACATAGGTATGTTGATATTATAACCATGGCAATGGTCACTCTCAAAGTTATCGTGTAGGTAACAAGAGGCAGAATTGGTTGCTGATTTAAGAGTATTCATAGCACTCTGAGTGAATTTATATTTAAGGTCGTCAGTGAGGAAGACCTTATAGATGGCTGTAGGCTCCGGGAATTGTGTATGTGTGGACAATTTTTATAGGCCATACAAAATTTCTTTTTTTGTGGTGTGTATACCTTTTTAATGCAAGGAAACAATTGGAAATAAAATTTATCCAAACTTCTGCCACAAATGAAACTTGGGGAACATTTTAACCAAACTTGGGCTGAAATGCAACATGAGAAATACCAAAGTCAAATGTTCGTTTGAGGTCAAGTTGTGAAATAGATGGAAATGTAAGTTGTCTTAGAAGTACACTTTGCCTTGTCATATCTTGTAATGTGAAGTCCAATGACCACCATGATATATCTGCTTTGAGAATCTTCCGTCCTATACTTTCTACAGGTTTTTAAAAACCTGTAATTTTGTCTATCCGTAATCTCGCGCTGAGTCTCAAACTGATATTGGCTTCCAATTTCACTAGTTTAGTGGGTAGAGGGGAGTCTCGTGCACCCCTGAAATCAATTTCTAATC
The DNA here is from genome assembly GCA_023653785.1 of Ophioderma brevispina. Classification (NCBI taxonomy): domain Eukaryota; kingdom Metazoa; phylum Echinodermata; class Ophiuroidea; order Amphilepidida; family Ophiodermatidae; genus Ophioderma; species Ophioderma brevispina. Next base: position 29,931 of record JAMKCH010000379.1, read on the forward strand.
AATGTTCTCTATATCAGAAAATGCGTAGAAAAGCTCTAGATATGTTTAAACACATCAAACAATGTGTCCCCTGCCATTTTAGGTAATTTATGTAATTAGGATCGCATTACAGAAAAATATAGTTTTCACCGTATCTCAACAACAAGAAACAAAAATGTTCTTCTAGTGCCACTTTGACCGCTGCCATACATTCTTTGTTATTTGCTGTTTTGCTGCGGATACCAAAATGGTGCAACATGGCACCTTCAAAGATCTATAAGTATAAAAGTGCTACTGCTGTATGATTACTGTGCCATTTTACCACGCACTGTCTTTACCATGTGCGACTGTGGTCATCCGTCCGGGGTGCCTTACAGGGCCCTTCTTAGACTATTAGAAACTCCTATATGCCTGGTTTTGTTAGTGAGAATATTAACATTCACTATTGCGGCCAATTTGTCCGCCTTCAAAAAGGTGGTAAAACTAGAAATACCTTATATTGTCCAAAATTAGGATGAAAATGTGAATTAAATTATGAGAAATGTGGTTTGACCAATTAAAAACCAAAAGCTGGTATTTTTGTTTGGTAACTTATTTGAAATAGTAAATGGCGGTTATACACTGAGTTAAAAAATATTGAAAGCGGCGGTATTAGCCGAGCATCTTGAATTAAGAAATATTATAAACAAAAATATTTTTATTTTTTTTATATCCATTTTGATATTAGACATATTTTATTTGGACTTTATCATTCTTTCTAGGTTGCTATGTAGAGTAATTACGACAAAAATAGGGTATTTTTAAGGTTTATATTGTTTTAATGTGGCCATATTGACCGCCATCTGAAATTTACCAAACAAAATTGCAAGCGATGTGTTACACGGTCAAAACACTATATGTCTATACTTTAATTTAGACTTGATTATTATTATTGGAGTTGACATATCCAGTGATAAGGCAATTGTCCTGTGTTCAAAAAGATGCCTTGATGGGGAGACATAAGTCGTGCTTGATTTTAAGAATGAATTCATACAAACAAGATTAGATGTGTTTCTTGTGTTCAAAAGACATACATTTCTTAAATTTATAATTATATATTATTTTTGACTAACAATTAAATATAGGGTATGACATCGTTTTATGTTAACAGAATGGTTGGAGCGGCAATGTTGGTTGCCATCTAGGAACCGAAGCAAATCGATAAACAATACACATGTGATCGATAAGAGTTTCACAATTGCTCAGGAACAACATTTTATGTTTCTTTGTTGAGTTATGGTTTTTCTGTAATGGCGATCCTAATTTGCCGATTAATTGACAGATAAAAATGGCATGGGGACAATTTTTGAATTTTTAAACATCATAGGCTTAATCATTTCTAGCGTTTTTCTGATATAGAACACGATGAGAAATTTTAATTAGGGGGGGTGCACGAGGACCCCCTTCTACCCACTAAACTTACACAAGAACATGGCGGTCTCTGCAGTGGATTACAGCGTTGTTGGTCTACGGGTTTCACATGATCGCCGTAGAGTGCAGACATCGATGTGGGGGTCGAAAGAGGTCTAGTCGAGACTAATACTCAAATTATCGCGGGATAAGTTTCATGTCAACATTAATTGATTAGCAGATGCCAACAAAACAAAAGAAAAAAAATGTAGTCATGGTGGCCAAACTAAAAATTCTCGATTCGGAGCTTAAATGAGGGACAACTTCAAGAATCAAGACGGTGAAGTCCCGGACTAGCGTGCGAGATTTTGAAATTATAGTCTAAGGAGAGAGAATGCTGACTTTGAAGAGTTGACTTACTGACTTGGAAGGTATTGGAAGGAAAGTCTTCATCATCCATGACTGAGCTACGCGAATTTACGGTACTCTTAACAGTGTTCTTTATATAAAGTCAGATTCTAGCATAATGATAAAATGAATGGATTCTTTCTCAGATACACAAAGCTTTGATCTCGCATAAGTTTTAAAATATTTGTTAAAACTCATAGCTCGACCAATATCTTGTTGTATCATGCTCAATCCATCCAATTTTATTATCAAATGGGTGGAGGTACACCCATGGGTGACATACAAGGTCAAGTATCTGGGGTAGATGTAAATTAGGCTGAAAGAGAATAAAATGCACTGAGGTCCATATGTAGCGATTGGCGTCATCAAACGAAGACATAGTATTGGAGTTTTGGAGATTAAATTGATTTGTTGCAATACTCTAGTGTGATGCGGCGTAGTTTATAAGGAATAATGCAAGAGGGTGTCATTATGCTTAGTTGCCGAGGTGCTTTGTCGATATGTCACGCGGCAGTGTTGGCCTATGCGGACTTGAGATAACGCAAATACTGAGCAGCCAAGTATGATAGGTGGAAGGTCATTGAAATATTTTACTGACGACTATACGCTTAATAAACATGAGCATACAAGGCATGGTTGTTCTATGCATTCAATATCGTGTGAGTGTCACACTAAATTGTTGTAGAAGCATAATACCTTCAAATTCACCAATCATTATCCAAAAAGATCGATCTGCTTGGCCCTATATGACACGAAAAATGTTATAAGTAAAACATTTTGTTTATTTTAAAGCGGCTCTTTACTATTGCTAGACGTAATACCTATGGGACATATTTTTATTTCAGCCATCCATATTCGGTAGTCTCTATTGGCATGACAATAAAAAGACAACTCGTAGTGGGTGTAATCTACAACCCAATGCTTGAGGAAATGTTTACCGCAACAAAAGGTGGTGGCGCATTCCGTAATGGTCAGCAGATTCACGTGTCCGGGCAAGAAGGTAAACATTGTCAAGATTATTAGTCCGCGAAGTAGTCAGGGGTGGTTTCAAACTCATCAACAACCATGCACAGCAGTTACACGCCGGTTGCGACCGGATCTTACCGGTTATAACTGGTTCATATTGTTCTAAACAATGAAACACGGGTCAACGTGACCAACCGGTCAACCGGCAGTTGAGTTATGAAGCCCGCCCTCTTTTGAACCAATCCCATAATGCACTGCAATATATGTGCCTATACTGTACTATACCAAATACATCTTCGTACTTCGGGATAAATTGTTTAAGAACCACAAGACATTGATGATCATGCTAAAAAGTACATAAGGACTAGCGTTTGTGGGCTAAAATGAGTGTAAAAGTCAGGGTTTTTATGTAATATGTTGCGAATAGACCAAATGACCTTATTTGAGGTGAACTTTACCAAAACTAGTGCATTGCGGGATGGACCCAATACACACTCTGGGTAAACTTTGATTTTAGAGATCAAAATGACGGTCAATGCGAGTTGTGTGTTGAGACGCCTGATGGTTGTACCATATTTTGAGTCGTACCGTGAACGACGAAAAAATATGTAAAACCCCTTCATTATTAGGTCTCTTTATAGAAACGTACGCATGTTTTATTTTCCTTTTTTAAAAACAGTTGTAACATTGTTAGTCTTCAAAATATATGTGAAAAGATATTTTAAGATAGGGTGGAGAAAGGCAAGCGAGGAAAGTGCCTGCCCAGTGCACAACCACATTGCATCAGCGGGACTTGAAAATCACTGACCTCTACATGGTAGCGGTTGCAACAACAACAGGAAGTTGCATTTCTACCTTAAATTTAATTTAAAAAATTTTCAAATTAAGGAATTTGAATCCAATAGAACATCTGGTGGAATATGTGAGAACCAGACGTGTATGCATGTTTTCCCACCATATTGTAAGGCGAAAAGCAAACTTCCTGTTGTTTTTAATCAGACGGACTCAGACCCGCTATCCACATGTAGAGGTCAGTAATCGAAACCAGGACCTTTGGGTCGTGAGGCGGTTGTTGTATCTACTGGACCTCATGTGCCCTGTCCGTTCAAAACTTCAGTCAACAATGTAATCAGCTGTTGATTTTAAACCCGTGATTAGTTTTTTTTGGAAATGACAACTGATGCAAATAATTTAATTGTTATTGGGATACATAAAATCTAAGAACTGAATTGGGAATTAAGCGATTATTGTTTGTCTCATAGTGTATGTTCCGGAGAAGTTTCATGCCATACCATTTGGATCAGGACGGATCAAGTTGATACAATGATATCGATTACGAATTGGCGCGGAAACTAAAAAAGGTTAGTGTGTTTTACCTACAAGATGGTTACGGAGGTATTAAGACCATCATTTGTCAAAGGGACATCCCCAAATGTTAAATCTTAATATTGCATCGATGTCTTGAAAAAATGGTCGGAATGTTAATCTTTTCCACAATGATTGCGACATTGGTCATTGGATTGATCCTTGTATTTTGTTGTTGATACCAAATGAATTCATTCAATCAAATAAAATGCAATGATGCCAAATACTCAAATGACGATGCAGAGACGCTTACAATAATTGACAAGAACGCTGTTAATTTTTTCCAGATATTACGACAATGTCTGTGGCGCTACATAGGTTCTCACTTTTTTCTTACGGTAGATCAAAGGCTGGCTAACGTAAGAGCCAGGGTGACAGCTGAATTACTGGGTATGGGTATGCATATTCATGTAAATATATGTAAATTGCAAGATTTTGTAGACGGAAGGTATATATTGTGTTTGTGATTGTTATAGACAGCAAGGTCGTACAACTCATTATAAAACACAAAATATAGAAAATTTCGCCCTAACGTGATAGCACATCATCATCATCATCGTCGTCGTCGTCTAGTCATTATTATTAGTATTTCGTTAGTATTATTAGTATTATCATGATTATTATCAAAGGGGCATTTCGTGTTCCACAGCCTCGCCCCCCAACTACCTTGTTATATAAGGAGCGGTCAAATATGAGGTTTTCGCCAGAACGTAGGGAGACAATGGTAGAGAAAAATCAGTTCGCACAGTCTAAATTCTACTCATCATTAATGCATGAATTTCGCCATAAGTAATTGTGCCATCATCATTGATTGTAGTTCATACAAACTCAGACAAACAAACTCTCACACACATAAGCCTACCCACACCCAACTAAACAGACCGTTCACGCATACACGTCCACCTAAATTAACTTCAACAATTGGAAATATTTTTTTTTATCTTTGACTAGACTCAGGAACTCGGGATCAGCAGCTGCCAATCTTTGTTTCGTAGCCTCAGGATCTCTTGACGCATTTTTTGAATATGGATTACATTCATGGGACGTAGCAGCCGGAATTCTCATTGTTGAAGAGGCCGGTGGGGTTGTCATAGACCCCAAAACAGGTAGATTTATAGATGCTGTGACTATGATGTCACATGTTGACATTCAGGACGCCCTCTGTTGTTTTTTGGCAGGCAGTATTTTACGACAGTAGTTTTATGACAGACCACATAAATTTGGTCATAAGTTACTTGCAGAACCTTTCCTGATCTAAATCGGTCACAATATGCAGCTGGTAGCATTAGCGAACAAGCTTATAAGAATGTTGGTATTGTTTAATTTGGAAAAAAGTTACAAAAAAGACACCGACATTTCCTCATGCTAAGCTTTTGACAGTCAGTTTTCGGACTTTCTCTCTTAAACCAACAGGGGGCACCACAAAAATTATAATATCATATCATCTATATGATTGACACTTAATCAGAAGCTTTTTTTTTATTTTCAAATAATATTGGAAGAAATAGTTTCAATGTGTGATTTCTCTGAATATTGGTAAGATGATTATAAAAAAATAACAGTTATTATGCATTAATTCAATGCATTTATCAAAGTCAAATAACTAGTCTCAAATTTACCACTGTACTAATTTTACCTCCTTATTTTACAAAGTTCCCCACATTTCCCGGAGGTTGGACCCAAAAATTCTGATTCAGCACCCTTCAGGCTACATACAAACATGTTCAAACCTTCTTCCCCAAACTTCTAGAATAGGGTTCTCATTTATAACCCTACTAATATCTGCATCAGTTGCGTCCGTGTATTTTAATCCACCTCGGGCGGCTCGTTTGTTAAAAATACACGGACGCATGGATGCGTCCTTGTTGATTTGTGAAAACCACTCAGTAACATGTTTGAATCCCCAAATTAATGATCGGCGGGGTGAAAATTAGCTGATAAACTTATCTTAAAAGCGTGGTTTTGATATAGGATCACGGATATTCGTGACATTTCCGATTCTTACTAAAGGTATCTTAATTTGCTTTGTATTTTACAGAAGGTCCAGTAGACTTAATGTCTCGACGGATATTGGCAACATCTTCCCAGAAATAGCTTCGTCAATAGCAACCTCTCTCACCAATATAGAGTACCCCAGGGATTAACATAGTGGTCGGCTTTTATGGTTGACAATTATGCGGGTAAATCATACGACAATTGCTTTGGTCTCAACACATGCAGTCCTGATTCGTGCAACACCCGTAAAATGTAAACTGTGCCGAACAGTGGAGTTTTATTGCTGCAAATTCTCCCGAGCGGGATGAGACAAGGCACACTCCATATGAAGCAGTCTGATCGCACGATTGTTTACCAGTCTTTCACATTCGACAGTAGAGAAAGCGTACAGAATTGTGGATCTATCACTGACCGAGTAGCGAACGTCGTTTGACATGTTCATGACAGAACTCAAATGGTCAGTGATCATGTTCAAAAACCTCATATTTTACTATGTATTCTTTTGTAGAATTCCAATTTAAACAAAGTCCGGGAAAGATTTTCAGAGATGAAGGAGTTATCTGCTATGCATGATGGATTGATCAAACCCAAGATCCACCATAGCACGTACAACTGCACCTTGCGTCGGGCAATTAAAACCTTCGTGCCAGTGATCTCCACCGCCGTGACGGGCCGCACAAAATTTCCCCGCCTACGTGCACACGCAAACAATCGCATTCCGTGCCGATTTGATGGCCGTATTGCGTCAGGCGCACAAACTTTATTTTTGTCCCCGATAGAGCTGTTTGATATTATAATTACACTTACTTGTTCAAACCAGCACAGGTTTGCATATAACGCTACGCATACAGTATATTTTAAAAAGGTTAAAATGTGTTTGAACGTGCACCGTTCTTGACATTAAGTAAGGTCAGAAAGCTTAAATCATGGGTTTTAAATGAACAAAAACCATTTTATAAATGCTATTATATTTTAAAATTGTTTGAAATACAACAGAAAACATAGTTTACCATTAAGCTCATCCTTGGATTGGTGTGAATGTACTCCTTTTTTTTTAGTTTACATAAAGCACCTAAAGGGAACTTCTCTACACATGCTTTCTTTGTAATGGAACCATGTATGACTCTAATGTGCCTGCCATGCATAAAATGAATCAATACGTTTCTTGCTGTGGTTATTTTTTCTTAATTTGCATTTTTCGAGTCCTCTACGTGGATTCACGTCAAATATTCTGTAAACTCGTGGATCCAAACAAATAATCTTCAGAAGTTTTGAACTTATTGCATGGTAGAATCAACACTAGACTACTTTGAAAGGTCACCTATTAAGGTGCCAATGATCCACAGCCTCGACCCTCGTCCCCCAACTTACCTCAAACGTTTTAAAATATCATCTGAACTATTGGTATGAGTATGCGTGCCAAATGTCACGTGCATTTTGGATCTACTCTAGAAGAAATTCGCAATTTGTATATGTTCCTCCACATCACGGACAAATTACAACACAGTGTCCTATGGGGCACGTATTTTGAATATTCCGCCCATAACCCTCAAAACGCACGTTTTCAGAATCAAACTTGAAAATTGGAAACAAAAACCTTTTTTTTTTTTTCTTGAGGAGACTTGTGAGTGCACCAAGACGAAGGTGCAGGATCACGAAATTTCCTTTATAAAATTAAGACGGTTCATGGTTAGATAGTTATTTGTTTTTTTGGACCAAACCAGAAAGTCTGAATATCAGAGGATATCGGGTTAGCAGTTGTGATGTTTGTTCATCATTTTTTAGTTGATTGCCTGCCCGGCCTTGCATGTCAGCCCATGTAGTACATGAATTCAATTGGTGTTTGGGTGCCACAAATTGGGGCCCCCTTTTGAAAGCATGCAGACAGTACTTCACACCCAATTTGCTATTGAATATTTGGATCAATGTGGTAATGTTACTCTATTCCCTGTTTCGAGATATTGAACTGATCGGTGCAAGTAGCCTAAAAACGTCATATTCAGAGTAATAACTATTAAGTGGCCAAGTTTTGGGTGATCATATAATATTTTCAGACTATACAAGGTTGTAGTCGAGCACTTTTTGCTGCGCTTTGGTCGGTTAATTTATAAGCGGAGCGCGAGCGATGCTCTTAATAGACAAAACGCGTCCTGCAATTTATTTAAGTATGACGCTATTGGAATCTATAGCTGACACGGTTTAAAACATACCGACCCTCATTTGGCCCCCCTTTTCGTTTTTTACCATTAACTCCTACGGGGTTAAAAATCGACGGAACTTGACCAAAAACTGAAATTTAATTTTTAGTCCGAGTATTCAACAAAGAATTTTGTTTTAAAATTCTCCATTGTGTTGGATATTTTGTTTTCTCGCAAATTTTTTTTTATGTACTTTGTTTCTAACATAAACCCTATTATACTGTTTGTGCTGATAGTTTAAAAAATTAAAAAAAGAAAAAACCTAAAAAATTAAAAAAATATTTTTCAAATAAATATAAACGAGATTGGCCCTTTTTTAAATTCTAATTTCTTCATGGGAGGGCGGCCAAGAAAATCCAATTTTAGACGTTGTCATTGGTTTAACTTTTAACCGAAGCGATGATTACGGGGGCAAACAACCTTTTTTTGACCAAAGCTTTTCATCAAAGTAAAAGAAGAAATACGACTTAAACCAGGAAGCCGGACACGATCTGCTGGATTTGAGGCCTTTTGAAATTTCCAAACGGTAACATTAAATTTATGGAATTCTGCATGCATTTTTGGCCAAATATGACAGTCTGAGCGCTCGCTTATAAGGTTCTATTCTACTACTACCTGCACTCAATTATACATATATGTTCGATTATAGACAATATACATATACAAGCAACAGTTTCATGTTGTGATTATCATGCTTTCTTTCCGCGCTGTCATCAGTTTCCTCTCGCATTTGTATAAATTACGAAAGAATTTACGAAATACATATGCGAAAGAAATTGATGACAGCGCGGACGTAGCATTATAATCGCAAAATGAACTTGACTGTGGATGGGACTCGCCCCGACAACCTCCGTTTAGATTCGAATGCGCTAATCAATTGCAACACCAACAAGGTCATGTGATGTGTCCAATTCGGATGTTTGTACACCATAGGTCCGATGCGAATGCGTCATACTCACGAGGTGATCAGCCATTCCTGATACACCCAGCTACCTCGAATAATTATAAAATATAGAGAAACATTGCGGCTACCTAAAAGGCGAAACCTCTTGTGAATTAATGCCATGAAGAAATACAAAGACGAGATCTCTAAACGGAGGGTGTGGGTTCGGGTCCCATTCACAGCAAGTTCATTTTACCGATCGATATAGTGACGAACGTCAGTGTTATCAACAGTTATCTAATGTGGGAAATGCCTTCTTTAGTAGACATGCTGCACTTTACGACATGGATGCCTTGCCTAATCCACATAGTTCGTATCTGTTTTATTGTTGCCGGGTTTCTTGTGCCCCCCCCACTTTTGGTATAAGTTGTACAAACGTTCGCTCACGCTGGCATTCCTGTCGCAGTTTCCATTATCTCCAGTACATTTGTAGGAACGGATTTCCCTTTTTAAACTTTTCTTTGGACAGGTGTTTAACATTACAGGTGCCACCCCGGGGGGGGGGGGTTCCATATACCAAAAATGATTTTGGGCGATTTCTCGGTCCGCACGCAATTTTTCAAGGAGTTTTATTGTAATTGTCTGATTTACAAATGCTTCTCCTGATACAAACAAAGTTACATCCGCCCGTCCGGGGGCCTTCATTAGCTACTTAGGGGGGTCCCATATGCACCCCCGCCCCCCTTGGCACACAGGAAGTGAACAAAATCAAGATTGTAACTAATTTAAAATTAAAGTTAATAAAATCTGGGATTATTGCTCGATCTCTCCCGTTAGGTAGGTACTTACTCTCAAAATACTTAAATCAAATAAGCCTTTCTATGCTGAGCCTTATCATATTTCCTTTTGTCATTCCATGTTCAGTAACGGTGTATTACCGTCTAGGTGAAAAAATAAGGCGATTTTGTAAGTGTTCGGAGAAACAATCCAAGCTGGTATAAACTTGGCTATATTTGGCAATGAATATTTTCTTGGTTATTCTAGATTCGAGTATACTTGAATATATTCGTTCCCACACCTATCTTGGGTGACCTGAGATGGGAAATGTCGCACCACTTCTTTTTCGCAGAGTGACACTTTCATTTGGCCATAGGTATAGGTCAAAATGTGGATTCATTTTTCTGTGGCGTATGTGGTTTTGACGTGACCCCCCATTTATATTGTTAGGTGTCAGATCAACTTCCCACGGGAAGTGGGTTATCTGGGTTGGGTCCCTAGGCACCCCCCCCCCCCTTGGGCACATAACGTGCAGTTTTTTAGCTTTGACCTTTGAGGTTTTAAAGCGGCACTGGCTTATTCACCCCAAATATGGATTTTCATTTGCTTCTCAACTGACTCTAGGGGCCCTTGGACGAAACAGAATATCTATTTTCCACATAAATCAAATACCATCCCACAACACCAGATAGGGACATTGAAATGAGATAAAAGACCTCCAGGTAATGTGTAGGGCAAAACATCAACATTTTACAGTTTCCCTCCCTGTCATCACAACCCTGTGGATCTACATGACTCTTTTTGACTAGTACTCCACCTGATACAAACCAACAGGTATAGACCGATCCAACAGTGTGATTACGCCGTGGGAAACAATGCATTCGGCGTGCGTGTTTTGTGTTTAAACGCATTTTGTGTTGCTGAATTTACCATCGCGTTCGGCGACGTTAAATTATTTATAAAATGTTCTGTTCACACATAAGGAAAGGCTGATGTGGTCTCTTCATCATTATCGGGGGTGGGAGAGCTTGTGTAACACGTTACCAATTTCCTAATTGTACCCCGTTACCTGTCACATGACTGTAAACCCAACGTAGTCTTCTCACTGGACCCTTCCCGTTTATCACCTTATCTAACATCAAAATTACCAATTGGAGCAGAAAATGTAAATTAAAACCAGTGGCTACCCCATAAACTCCCATTTTAAAAAGTAGATTCTACGCATGACCGTTATATATTTTCCGTCTACCTATGTTCTGTTGTAACTTACTGCTTTTTAAGGTAAGGCATATCGACTACCACTCGGAAACTTGTTTGTACCTTCTAAAATACAATGCGTTAAACAAACGGTCGTTATGTAACAATTGTATTTAAAACATGCCAAAATCTTATGTTTCCCTCTCATTTTAAAAATAGTTTAAAACAACTCTTTTCCTCTTTGTGTATATCTTTTAGTTACTTTGAAAAAAATTAGTAGAACACCACATATATATTGATTTAGTATTTACTGATCCAGTCAAGTATGTGTTAGTGGATCGGTTTAGGGACTTGTAATCTAAGGCCCAGGTTGAATCTATGTAAATGTATTAAGTTTAGTCATATGATGATGAAATAATTGAGACCTTCGATGGTACAGACCATATAAACAAAGTGGATACATAGTATTAAATCGTGATTTCATTCACGTTTTCCCTTGTTTATTGCCGTTTTTTTCTCATGTTTGCCTGAATAAACTTTTTTTAAAGAACCCGTGGTAACGTAATACAACGACTTGTATGTGCCATGCTAAACGTTTAAAATTGGTCCGAGGAAGCTTGTAATAAAACGTTTAATTCTTCATTGTTTAAGCACGTCAAAAAAAAACAACAATAACGATGATTGTGAGATTTTACGCCGTTATTTACGTTCCTGCAATGGTTTAGTATTTTTACGGGCTCAGGTATTTTAGGTTTGGCATGTAGTGAGTCCCAGCTGCGTCAATGTCTTTTTTTATACCAACTTTATTGTTAACAGTGTATATACAAGCTTACAACATGCAAAGATATGTGATTTTGCAAAAACATCTGAGAGGCGCTATTTTCCCACTGTGCCAGTGTTCTTAAGCTTGAACAACGCTACGGTATCGGTGTTGGCCTTGCATGCTTGAAGAGCCAACGTTTACGTGGATGAATTGTATAAACTGCTTTGACCTCCCCTTACGGCCCAATATCATATTAATGAAGTTTTACTATTCTAAATGGAAATGGCTAGTTTCACACACCATTTTCACGGTGTGTATACGATTATACCTATTAGGCGTTGCTTTCATTGTGACACTGGCCGTGAGTAACATAATATTTTAATACTGAGGCCAAAACATGGGTCTGTTGCAAAAGCCGTCTTGTTATTTGTGCTTTGGAACGGCTTCTGTATTTTGCAAAACGAAACGCCACGAAACAGAAACTCAATTGGATTACCCGCTGTTATTCCGTCATGAATGCATCACGTGATATAAAACGGACTCACGCGTTGTAATCCATTGGAGTTGTTTAGTTTCGGTTCGCAACTACAGAAGCTTGAACATATTCGATCGTTGTCATTCAGGGATATAGCTTTGTCCGAGTACTGTGCCAAAAAAGCTTGTGTGAGATTTGACACCACTTATGCTCCAGGGAGTCATGTGTGAATCGTTGCAGAGCGGCGCTATTATTTTGGTACTGTCACATAGTAGTATCGAATTTACTCCTATAAAGGTCTCCAGTTGGCTTGAAATCCAGAATTGCATTCATCGCTTGCCAGGTTGTTAGGTACCCAACCTCATGACTACAGTGTTTTGGGTCGAATCTCAACCTCCACTTCTTAAAATGATAAACATTTTCATTATTTGTCAGGTCCGAGGGAGCCCTGTTCATGGAGCAGGTTGTGGTCAAAAACTACGCGTGCGTGGAAACAGCCGTACTAAGCAGAACATCACCGTCCCTACAAGTCTAGCAGATTAATCACATTTTTTGTACACTGGACAGGTAAAAATCAACAAACGATTAATATTGGATAAATGTCAAAATGCGATTTTAACCCCAGCACACCTTACTCTTTGTTCAACCTTCCTAACGCTGTAATACAAGGAGATGTCCCTCGCGGTCCTTACATTTACTATAGATGAGAAGTTCCCGCCACCAGTTCAATTTACAATGATATATCCCCTTTATCAGAACACGAATTTTGACTAGCATGACTACCTGGCGTGCAATGCGGTGGTCCCTAGAGACGTTGTGCTTTCGAACCCAAGACGTTTGGAAAATAAGAAAGCGCCTCTATGCAGGGGACTATAGAAATGACCTTCGTCCGTTGCGCGATAATCTTTTGTTCTAAGCAAGTATGGGTGACCGTCTTAGCACCAAGGTCATTTCAAGTCATGTGGGTCACCCAAGGTCAAATCACTACACCAACACCTGCTTGTATGATCATGAAAGTTCGTGGATATGTGGGTCAACATTTTCTAAACCGAAAATTGTGCAGGTTCATTTCAAAGTCAAGTAGGTCAGCAAATGTCAAAAATAACTAAATGGTTGTATAGTCCCGAAACTTGTGACATTAGTGATACCAGAATTTTTCAAGGTCCTCTGGGTCATCAAAGATATGCAACTGCTATGCAGGACCGTCAGTGGGTTTTTAGAACCACTTTTTTCCATCACAATTCTCCCTGTGTTAAAGTTTACTACCGCGACGGCGTGAAAGGCAATTGAATGCTGTAACGTATGGGCATATTCTTCGCAGCCGCTCAACACGTCCAGTAGATCAGTGCTAACTTGTGTTTGTAAACCCTGTGTCACTCACTATTAAAATACAGGTACTGATGCTAATAAACACGAATGACATATTTAAAATACATTTTCCATGTATTGCATATAGTCGCTGGATACCTTTACTTTTGTTTTTCTTTTAAACGTGTGAATTAAAAAGAATGAGGTTTCACAATAAGTTACAAACCCGGGGGCCACTTGTATTCAACGGGGATTGTAGCGTGAACAAGAAAACGCGTACAAAGGGTCTCTTTTTCCAACAGCAGTGTATAATACGCGCGTACATGAGAGGGTGTGTCAAAAACAGCACATAATGGAAAAAAGGTATGTTTTTTTCGTAACCCCGAAATATGATGTAAGCGAGATCACAATCATCAATATTGTAATCTGGAAGTATAAGCAACACGAGCAAAGCCAGATAATAAGGGTATATATCAACACAATGCATTGCTTGCCTTGTTAAGGTAGCAAAAACTGACAAAAAAAGACCTGTTTATGGTAGCAAAACAGACAAAAATGCTGTTTAGGGTATGTTTTTAGTCGTGGAAATACTTGTTTAGGGTGCATTTTGGAGTCCATGTTCACGCATCATATCCACCATTGAATAACAACTGCACTGCTCTCCCCCCCCCCCCCCCGGGGGGTTACACGTCTGATTCTGCACACAGATGTTATAGTGCTTGGGCCAGAGGGGCACGAGGTGATATTTGGCATAATGGGTACCATATAGAGTGGCAAAACGGTAGAAGTACTACATAAAACTGTAGACACTTCAACTTAAAAATTTCTGCATGTAGACTTTCCAAAGTAGTAGCTTAAGCCTGGCTAATTTGCATAAACAAAATGGCCGCCATTCATAGTTCTCCATAACTGGTTTCAGCCATACCGTGTCTTGTAGAGAGGATTAATTTTGGTACAAAATGTTAACATGAATGTTGATAATGGACAAACCCTCATAAGTCAATATATACTCTTAAAATTAAACCTAATTTGCCTATCCAAAAAAATGGCGCCATTTTCGTAAATTTTGAGAATCATTTGACTTCAACAGTCAGGTATCATAATGGATGAACTTTACACTACTCGAAGTTATATTAAGCTATTGCTCAATAAACTATAAACATTAATGTATGCAAGACTTCCAAGGTGACAACTTAAGCAAGTACATTTGAATAAACAAAATGGCCGCCATTCAATGTTGCTCCATAACTGATTTCACCATACCGTGTCTTGTAGAAGATAATTTTGGTAAAAAAAGGGGTGTTTAACATGGATTTTGTAAATTGGACAACCATCAGAAAGTCATATATCATTCTTAATTAACCCTCATTTGCATAAATCAAAATGGCCGCATTTTCCGTACATTTTGAGATATTTTGACTTCACCATCAAGTTCATATGGATGAACTTTACACTCTCTAAGTTTATATAATTACACTATTGCTCAAATATAGAACTATAACATGTATGTAATGCAAGACTTCCAAGGTGACAACTTAAAAGCAAGTACATGTTGCATAACAAAATGGCCGCCATGAAATTTCGCCATAATTTAGTTTTTTCGGCTAGATCCAGACTTGTTGAAGAAATATTTAGGCTCAAAACTGCTAAAATGGAAGGTGTTTTTTGATGAAAACAATTCAAAATAATTCATGAACATCTATTTTAATAAACCTTATTTGCCAATATATCCTAAATAACGCCATTGTTACCACCCCACATTTCAGCCCTTAATGTGTGCTTTTTTAAATGGTGGCCAGTTTTTCCAATCATGGGCAGTTTTAAGTGTTAATCTATTTCACTTGAAATTCATATGTATAATCCCTAACGACCTTTAAACCACCCGGACAAAAATCATAGAGTGGACCCTTTCCTGGGTTTGGGAAATTGCTCCTAGATCTACAAGAAGACTACTACCCACTACCTCCCTTTTATATAGTTTATAAACAACTTATTTTTGATACAGATTATCTGATGATCTATTCTTCACTATTATAGTGTGTTTCAGTATTATTCAATATTTATGGCACATTTTGCCCATGAATGACCATTTTTTGCCAGTCATTATCAATATCGCTATCAATCTGTTATCTAGTACAAATCAATAACAATACCGCATTATACATAACTTCGCCCACATTACCTACTGTCTTATCTGAAGAAAACCCGTTTCCGAGAAAATTGCGATTGAAGATCTTTCGGGGAAAAACTTCTTTCATGTACATTTAGCCCGTTTAATTATTTTATTGCAAATAATACTTAGAAGAGATTTGTAAACTTTGTTTAAAAGTTATTTTAATAGGGGAAGATTCTATCATGTTTATACTCTAAATGTCTCCATGTCATAGTGAGTTCTCTATGTGAAATTCGATATTCGATTTCTGCTCCCGATTTTGCGAAAGACGCAGTTAAGACAGTATGTAAAATCGTTTTATATGTGCATGAGAACGCTCGCACTGTTATAGGGGCGAAGATAAGACAGTAATGTTGAAATTCGTTCCCTGTGTAAGAGGACGCTCACCCTGTTGATACGACACACATAAGACAGTATGTGAAACCCGTTTCATGTGAGGAGAAGCTCACAAGGTGATAGGACGAAGATAAGACAGTATGTGAAATTCCGTATGCCGAATTGGCCAGCATAGATCTGTAGGTGAAATGCGACAATTTTAAATAATCATAATAAGACACATAGGGCTAATTAATATCTAGTTAATAGGGCACAAGCACTTCTGTTGTTTGGTGTATTTGTAAGTACTACAACAATAGTACATCCACAGACCAATACTCAAAAATGTTCAAAAATGTCGATAAGACAGTAGGTGATGGGGGCGACGATAAAACTATACTCACAAAGTTATAATTACAAGTATTGGCCACTCTACTCCTCTTGAAGCACTACGTCACCATATAGCGTTTGGTAACTTGCAAACAGGCGTTCTTTGTTCAGATAGGAGCGACAGAAGAGCTGATGAAGTAGGCTCAGAATGGACTACCACAAGGGAGTGGCTCGACACATTATACCTGTTCAACATCTATACTAACGCAACCTAGGAGTGCAGGAACCTGTCGTTTTATCTATGCAGCGATCTTGGAATTAGAGTACAAGATGCAGACTTCACACTTGTTGAAGAGAGCCTCCAAAGCTTTGGATGAGACTCCTAATTACTACGAGGCGAAAACCACCTACGCGGGTTAAAAAAATGTCCAGTAAATTTTACGGGCAAATTATGGAGCAGTATTTCCCGTCATTTTTAGGGTAAAATTGACAGAAATTTCGATCATTAAACGGAACGGTGACGTAATTTACAGAAATTTGTCTCATTAGTATGGAAAAAAATGTATTTTAACAGGATGTTTCGTAATTTAAAAATTACGGAACCAAAAAAAAAGTCCGGAATATTGCTGCCAGAAATTTTTGAAATATTTCCGTAAATTTAACTTTTTAGCTATTTTTTTGTTTTTTGTTTTTGTATTTAGTTTTCCTAACAGATTTTTCCTTAAATTTACGGAAAAATATGTTTCTTAATTTACGGAAAAAAAAAAAAAAAAAAAATTTTTAACAGTGTACGTGCAAATCCGTCCAGACAAGGGTGGTGTGATTGCCATCTACCACAACCGTGGAGCCAACGGTCAGGCGTAAATAACCTGTATGGAAAACCCATGGAGCACTGCGATAAACCTCTCCTAAGGAGTTGGGACCAAACCTTTCTTACAGAACCCACATCAAGAAGAGACGAGAAGTATGCTCACATAATAACATCAACGGAGACCGTATACATCCTAGCAGAAATGCTCCAGCAGAGTGTAGCGAGCATGCAAAGCGTAGCTGCCAAGTATCAAGGTGAAGCACTATTATAGTGTAGGTTTTCCGTAGTTATTTCAATTATTTTATGCACATTTTTGGGGCCCATGAGATTACATTTTTTGCCAGTCCCCATTAGCAATTATCGCTATCATCTGTTATCTAGTAAATACATAACAACCGCATTATACATAACTTCGCCCACATCACATCTGTCTTATCTGACGAAACACCGTTCCGCGAAAATTTGCGATTGAAGTATACTTTTCGGGGAAAAACTTCTTTCTGTCAACTTTAGCCCTTGTATAATTATTTAATGGCAATAATACTTAGAAGAGATTTTAAACTTTGTTTTAAAGTATAATTTAAAAGATTATATAATTACTTTTATACTCTAAATATTTCTCCACTGTCATAGATCTCTATGTGAAATTCGATATTTCCGATTTCTGCTCCCGAATTTTGCGGATAAGACGCAGTTAAGACAGTAAGTGAAAATCGTTTTATTTTTCAGGATAACGCTCGCACTGTAGATAGGACGAAGGTAGACAGTATTTGAAATTCGTTCCCTTGTGGAAGAGGACGCTCCCACTGTTGATACGACAACATATAAGACAGTATGTGAACCACGTTTCAGGTGAGGAGAACGCCTCACAAGGGGGGGGGGGTCGATAGGACGAGATAAGACAGTATGTAAAATTCAGTATGACGAATTAGCTTAATTTTAGTCAAATAGATCTTATGTGAAATGCGAAATTTTTAAAATAAGTCATAATAAGAACACATAGGCCTAATTAATATCTCAGTAATTAAGGGCCAAGCACTTCCCTTGTTTTTTGGGTGTATTGTAGTACTCAACAATATACATCCCACAGACCAAAATCTCTCAAAAATGTCAAATGTCAGATAATACAGTATGTGATGTGGGGCGCGATAACTTATCCTCACAAAGTTTCTCATTACAAGTATTTTGGCCACTCTACTCCTCTTTAAGACTACGTCACAATATACTGTTTTGGTAACTTGCAACAGGATGTTCTTTTTGTTCACTGGAGTCGAAGAAATAGCTGATTAAGTAGGGCCCAAGAATGGACTACCACAAGGGAGTGTGGCTCGCACATCTCCTGTTCAATATCTATAACAACGACCAACCTAGGCGTGCAGGAACCCTGCGTTTTTATCTAGGCAGACATCTTGGAATTAGCGGTACAAAGCAGACTTCACACTTGTTGAAAGAGACTCTCCAAAGCGTTGGATGAACTCCTATTTACTACGAGGGAACCACCTACGCTGTTCAAAAATGTCCGTAAATTTACGGAAATTTCTGGCAGCAGTATTTCCCGTCATTTTTAGGGTAACTTTACAAATTCCGTCAATTAACGGACTTGACAGTCATTTTACAGAAATTTGTCTCATCTTATGGAAAAAATATGTATTTTAACAGAATTTTTAATTTCCGTAATTTAAAATAATATAAAAAAGAAAAAAACTAAAAAATCAATAAAATAACAAAATTTTGAAATATTTCCGGTAAATTAACATTTTTAGCTATTTTTTATGTTTTTTGTTTTTTTTTTATTTTTTATTGTTGTTTCTAAACAGATTTTCCCTTAACATTTTACGGAAAATCTTTTTTCTTATTTACGGAAATTTATTTAACAGTGTACGTGCAAATCCGTCAGACAACGGTGTGTGTGCTTCCCATCTACACAACCGTGAGCCAAAGGTCAGCTTACAGTAACCTGGTCTGGAAACCCCTGGAGCACTGCTATAACCCTCTCTACCTAGGTTGGGACCACACCCTTTCTTACGACCTCCATACCAAGAAGACGAAGAGTAAAGTATCTCACATAATAACATCAACGGAGACCGTATACATCCTATCAGGAATGCCCAGCAGTAATGTAAGCGAGCATGCAAGAGCCGTCTGCCAAGTATCTAATGTGAAGCACACTAGGTCCGGACCGAAGACCTGCTGCCCAACCGCCTTAATCCAGACAGAGTTTCTTGATCAAGTCCAACCTCTTGAATCAGTCTCTAGCATTTAAGGATACATCTACTGGTATTGAACCTGGTAAGAAATTTCCAGCTGAGCTGCCTCCCCATGGGCTGAATGGCGATGCGCAACAATTGAGAACCAGAATTGGCCGATCTAAGGGTTACTTGCCGAAGTGAGGCTACCTGGAAGCAGATCAGGACACTACCTGTGTTAGTGTGAGACAGCACCACAGACAATAGTAACATCTCTTGGTCTGCCCATTTTTGGAGCAACAATGGCCTGTATAGGCAGATCACCCATGGCAATAAACTTGACTCAGCATTAAATGCCTCCTGCCGGCTTATCATAAGATGTCTTCGTCCACACCAACGGAGAACGTATACATTTTAGCACGAATGCCCCATTAGAACATCTGTCATGTGGTAGCGAGCATGCAAGAACATAGCTGTCTGTATCTAATGTGAAGCACCCTATGGTCTGGGCCAGAGACAGCTGCCACCCCCTTAATTCCAGAGAGTTTTTCTTAAGCAAGTCCAACCTCTTGGAATCAGTCTCTAAGGAGCTTAGAGAGTTACTTTGTGGAAAGAAAGACTTGCTATCACCAAGTACATCTATGGGTTTTGAACGTGATGAGCATCTTCCCCTGGACTGACTCCAAATGGGACGAATTGCGATTTTCAAACGATGGATAACAGAATCAGCCGGATCTAAGGTTCCTTTGCAGAAGTGGGCTTACCTGGAAGCATTCCAGGACACTACCTGTGGTTGTGTGAACCGAACCACATACAATGGACATCTCTCTGCTGAAGGTCAGACAGTTGTCAATGGAGGAAGCTGGCCAAGGTTGTTCACGTCTTTGATGGGTGCTCTAGTTCACTACTGTGCACTTTTTTGAAGTTTTGTAAACGGTTGGGATTGGAGGAGCTTTTATCCAGACATTTCCTTTGGCAGCAAATTCGCTGACAGAGTCACATCACTTACTGTAATATGAATGCCTTCCTTTGATGTAACCTTGTCCTTGTTGTGAGTTCCACACTTCATAATCATATTGCAGCTCAATGTCTTGTGAAGGCCATGCTGAGGATCAGTTCAACTGATTCAAACTTGGGTGCAGTTTGGTGTGGCAGAAAAAGGGGTGTGGCAGCCTCTCTTGCAAAGCTTTTTTAGAGTGGTACTTCCTCGAGGCAAATGCAACAATCTATACCAGTGACATCTATCTCTTTCTCTCTCTCCCCCCCTCTCTCTCTCAGTGTTTTCTTACTGGCTGATTGACCTTTCTTTGCAAAATTCAAGAGTTCATGTTGTTATAATGGTAGCTAGGTCCACCCATCAAAGATGAGAACAACTTGCGGTACTAATTGTTTGAGCAAAGAAAACCAAAATTGAATCTGGCTGGCTTCCTCGATGTGAGGACTGCCTATTCCCCTTCATGCAAGATAGGGGGCAAACTATATGGTGCCGTAGGCCTCTCCCGAACAACTTCAAGCCCCATGGTCATGGATGGATTGTACGTCCCGATGGTAATTTGATCATCAGTGTGGATGAATGGCAAACCTGCTGCAGACGTTGTTTTTAGAGTTGTTTCCCGGCAATAATTGCCCAAGATTGTGCAAGTTGATATGTTAGGCTAATTGGTGTCCCTGTACAGATTTGGTGCAAGGGTTCGACTTTTGAAAACTGACAGGTGAGTCATTACATTGGACCGTTCTGGTGTAATTATTGGGACAGTAGATATTAAAGGAGGCAAAATACAGAGGACTATATTGGCAAATACTTGTAATGAGAACTTTGGTGACTGTTGGTGAATAGTTCGGTATAATTCCGTGGGGTCAAATAAAGTTCTCTTAATGGCCAAAATTCCGTATATTCTCTAATTGATTGAAATAACACTGAACACATTGTAGTACAGATGGATCCTCAACATTTCCTATATGCAAATTAGTTGCTTTAAAACTACTTTATATAGACACATTTTAATGCCGACGTGGTATAACATAACACTTAAACGCCCAGTATTTAAAGTGGCTACACTCCAAAAGCAACGCAAGTACCAAATGCTAATTGGCCAACATGGCGACCTTTGGGATATTGCAAATTTAGAATTTAATTAAAATGGATGGCTATTAATCGTTTTCTTGTTGTGTTTTTTACTCAACATCTCATTTTATAAGTTTTTGTGGGAGTTTTGTACCTAAAAATTTCTCTATGAGTCAGGATATGGCCGCAAACTCGTTAAGGCGCAATTTCCAATGGATCCATTTGTTTTTGGGGGCAAATTAGCAATGCCAAGTTGTCCCTTTGAAGTCTTGCATACTCACATGAATTATAATAAAGTGCAATATTGTAATTGGAAACTTAAGTGTAAGATTCTCCATTGATACCTTGACCATGAACTTTTAAGTCACTTGTGCTCAAATTTACGAAATCGGCGTCTTTTGGATTCTGCAAATTAGGTTTTATTAACATGCAAATGGGATTTGAGCTCTGGTTGTTGTCCACAGTGGCGTAACCAGAGGGGGTGGTGGTGGGAGAGGGTGGGTGGGTTTTGTGTTTTTTCCTGTTTCTTCGTGTTTTTCGTCTTTTAGTATTTTATTCTCTTCTGTTTTTTCTTTTCTGTTTTTGTTTTTATTTTTTTTTTTTTAATTTTTGTTGCTTCTTTTTTTCTCTTTTATGTATCAATCTCTATCTTTTCTCTTTTCTCCTTATTTTTCTAATTATTCTTTTATCTCTGTTTTTTTTTTTTTTCCTTTCTTTTCTTTTTTTATCTTTTCTCTCTCCTTTCCGTCATTCTTTTTTTTTTTCATTTTTTTTCTATTTTTTTTGCTTTTATGTTTTTTAAGATTTTTCCCTTTTTTTTTTTCTCTTTCTTTTTCTCCTCCCCCCCCTGTGGGGAATCTTGCCCCCCCTCTTGCCCCCCCCTGAAAAATTAAGTGATTTACAATAGTCATATCATACACAATTTAATATATGTGCTTTTGCCCCATGACTTGGCTTTTGCCCCCCCTGAAAATGTACGTGCCCCCCCCCCCCACCCCCCCCCCCTTTAGCCCCCCTCGAAAAAAAAGCTGGCTACGCCACTGGTTGTCCATTTATCAAAACACCTTGTGTTTAGCAATATTTTCACTAAAAGAATTTCTTCTACAAGACAGAGGTATGGCCGGAAATAATTATGACGACAATTTCAAAGGCGCATTTTCTTTTATGCAATTAGCATGCTTAGGTTGTCAACATCGAAGTCTTCACCATTAATATTGAGCTCAGCTCTGTTATAGTTATATTAGTACACGAGTGTATTGCAACTTTTAAAAGTGCTTGTTCATCCATGTGATACCTTAGAAACCATTGACTAAACACAGCTGTTAAAGTCAAATTAGGCCTCTCAAATTTTGAAAATTGGCGGCCATTTTGGATTAATGCAGAGTCGGTTTTTAATTTTAAAATGTATGGTTTGGAGTTCTGGTGGTTGTCCCATTGTCACAACACCTCATGTTACAATTTTTTCACTAAAAGAATTCTTCTAAAAGCACAACATGGCTAAAACTAGTTATGGAGCAATTCAATGGCGGCCATTTTGTTTAGGCAAAATAGCAGGCTTAAGCTACTACTTTGGATGTCTATCATGCAAACTTATTTATAGATGATGTTTTCTGAGCAGTTGATACCACCTCGCTTTGCCACTCCTGATGGTACCGACCAACCTATCTGGCCAGGACTATTAGGTCACAGCTTGCCAACCACATTTCTTTTATGATTTTTGTTCATCTTGGTTTCATTTTCCGAAAAAGATGAAATATACTGTCAAAGTTAGTTTGAATCACAAGAAAATCTCGAGGGTTTATTTATTGGTGACTGATTGGGCAGCTCCTCTAAATCGGGGCTGTGATAACACCTGCTCTGCATTTCCAAATAAAAAGAATCTGAAGTGTCGTTGTTCTTGAATGCCGCGAGCATTACTAATCAACGCCCATTAATTTTGCAGGATCAATGTTGTATGATGTACATCACTAGTCCCGATATAATTCAGGGGAAGAAATTGAATGATGGTTTATTGATTTTAAATGAAAATGGTGCAACTTTTATGATTGGGCTACCCCTGTTTTATTTATTGCAAATATTAGCATATATATGGTCTATATAGCATGCTTTTACATAATCATTTGGCTTCCTCACTAAAACAAACCACCTACTAGCCTAACAACAAAACCCCCCCAATATACACCCAACATCAATATTTTAAATTTCATGCGTACAACGCGGACTTACAGGCTGGATATCCCGGAGAATATCCCTAACGTCCCAAGAGGAAAATCTGACAAAAGGAGGTAGCGGTATTTTTGTTGTCATATCTAGGAGCAATTTACCACAAACTCAAGGCACGGGTCCGCTCCCGTGATTTTTGGGTCAGTGGTTTGAGCGATTACGGGACTTTTAAGGCATATAACATCCTTGGTTCTGCGTTTTCTTTCCCCGTCTGAATTTACGATTACGATACATTATATCTTAAGCCGGTCCACTAACTTATTAAAAAGAATCCACAGGCTTTAATTGTCCGATGTTTTAAATTTTGATTATTTCCGCATTCATTTATCCTTCAATAATTTCAAATGCACTATCAGTGATTTCCCAAAACAGGAAATATACCAATGATCATCAGTGTGGAAAACAAGTATAGGTTTCTTTCATACCCAATAAATGATAAACCTTATAGGAACCTTAGAAGGTTGGACAAAATTTTAGTCATTACTATCTATACCGGACACTTACAAAAATAAGTATTGAAATGGCGAATGATCTTTTAACAAGGTTTTTTTTTTTTGGTAAATTCTTCGGATGGACAAAAAATAGTTTGTTAATAAGTGGATCCTGGTGTCTACCGGAAGTATTTTGTACCGGCTAACTATCCCACAATGCACCATGTACGAGTAGATAAAATAAATACGTCATATATGGTGTTATGTGTATACGGTCATTTTTTTGTAATAACTGTACATAAATTTTAACCAGTAAGGAGTACTCTTTGATTGCCTTGTAATTTTTGCGCCACAAAAAGGTGCGCGTAGTTTAAAGGCCGACTCAGAGATTTCCCGATGAGGGCGCCCTCCTTTTCAAACAAATTGTGGTTTTTTGCATGTACATAAGGCTTGTCCATATACTAATCACTGTGTGAAATAGCTAAGCTCAAATCGAAGTCCTTCATATAGAAAATCACCCACCACTCTTTGTTATAACGTTCCGGATCCGGAAATTTTGTTATACACAGTATCCTAGGCACTGTTATATACATAAAATGTTTACTGCATCAAAACGAAAAATTCGATTCAAGTCAAACTTTGGAATTGCGCATTATAGGTGACTATCTTTAGTTCTAGTTACTATTTTTATTAGTTATATTAAAAAATTATATCTGAAATCTCTGAGTCAGACTTTAAAGGAGACACACACTAAACAGCGAGCGTGCATGGAGTGATGCATATTTACTCGTACATCATTGTGGGATAGGAATTTCGGTAAAAAATTATTTCCGGTAGGATACCCAGGTACACGTATTATATTAAATATTTAAAGTTCGTCGAGTATACTCTTTGTGAATGACTTTTTGATAAAAGCCGAGGCCTGGGATGAATATACCTATAGGGATAAGAAGGAAGTACATAAAATACACCGTTCATATGTGACTCGGCCTGATTTTACCAAAAGAAAAATGAAACAGTTTTCAGGAAACCAAATTTGATTTCTCAAACTTAATGCCAAAACTGCACCGGAAATATATCAAAGAAATAAATAACGACTTTTGGGTCTTATCAGCAAATTGTAGGACTGTTTGAGGACAAAGGTAAGTGTACAGGTTTCCGAGTTTAGAATAGTAACTGATAATTTATAACTTCATTTTCTATAATTTCCTATGTTATATAGAGAAATAAATGTGTAAAACAGCATGAGGAATTAGTAATAAGTATTCACCATTAAATCAAATATAACATGCATTATTAAATGTAGTGTGTACGCACAAAGTTATGATTACACAGCCAAGGCCACATGCACATAAATAACACAGGGTGATTAGAGAGAGCGTCATATCCCTCTTAGTATTAGTCTCACTGACCTTACACATGAGATAAGGCGGGTCTGAGTCGCGATTGAAACATCAGGAAGTTGTTTTTTGACCTATACAATATGGCGGGAAAACAATGCCATACCCCTTGTCAAACAATAGAACATTGTGTGGAATATGTGCACCAGCAGATATATGCATTGTTTCCGCCATATGGTATAGGTCAAAAACCAACTTCTTGATGTTTCACTCGCGACCATTCAACTGTGCGGCAGCCCGCTATCCATGTATATAGTCTAGCCCAATTTCATTTCATGTTTTATCTCTGGTGTCTCTTTTGTTTGAATGCCCACTATTTTTGCGGAAGTGGCTTGAGGTAGGGGGTTGTTAATTTGCAAAATTTCAATTTTTTATATGAGCCCCCCTTCAAAATATGGTAAACCATACTAAAACAGATTGCAAAAGGAAAAAAAATAAATTTGACTTTGGCAACCCCCCTGTACATGGCCCTTGAAAATTTTGGTGTCAAGGTTCCGAATTCGACAGGTTTAAATAGTTAAAATAGTCATGTATAGTGTTTACAGTATGGATTCCTCAATTCATAGGTTATTTGATTGGAAATATGAAAACAAACTAGGTTTTGATTATTAAGATGTGGGAAATAATGTTTCAAACAACCACACCACATGGATAGATTGATGCCTATATGCCATTTTAAAAACCTATAATATAGGCTTATACGTGTGTATTATAATATAAGGAAGCTTATTGCTGGTTTTAAGGGTACCTATCACTAGTTCTAATTCCCATTTAGTCTACTGCCCTTAATTTAATCATAACCCTAAACCTAATCCTATAACCATAACCCTAAACTTAACCCTATAATCCCAAACCACATACTTAATCCTTATCTTGACCCTAACCATTAATCTATTAACAATATAGCATTAGAACTAGGGCAAAGCAACTTGGAAGTGCATCTGCAGCTCAAGTGAAATCCAAGTCAGTTTATCCTATATAAAAGTACCCTTCCGGATCATTCACAGACTACAAAAGTGGGATGATCCAGCTCATCTTAGCATGGAATTCAAAGCAGGAGGAATTGCAGAAGTATGGTCTACACTCTAAATTTCAGGGATTTAAAAGTTAATCCTTATAAGGATTGTAGCTACGGACCAATCAATATTAGGATTTAAAATTAATCTCTATTGCATTGAACATTAAATCATAATAGATTTTAATTCAAATATATTATGATTGATAAGGCAAATAGGATTTAATTTTAAATCTACCGGTATTTTGATTGGTCCCTATATACTACAATCCGAAAGGGTTAACTGAAATTTAGAGTGTCTTGAGTATTAGAAATAGTAAATATCGCTGTTGACCGTAGAACAGACTTCAGATCTTAAAACAGTGGATGGTCTTTTTACCCTAGAGTGTGAAGTATATGACTACATCACCAATTCCACAATTGAAGTGACCAATAAAGTTGCAAGCATGTGTCGGGAAGTCTGGTACGCAAGGAAAACCAGTGACATTTTCAGCATTCAGGCTGTTGAAATGACTTTGAAAGACCACATAAAGGTTTCACTAAATACATGCAACAAATCTTAACAATGCAACATCAAAGTCATATGCCAGGGAGTGGGGGATTCTTGGATTTTGGTCAGGGACCAATGCTCGTTCCGAAAAAGGTGGGACTATAGCTGCAGTTGCATAGACTACCAACCGCTAGGGTATAAAGTCACAAAAATCTTTTCTAGTCCAGCTAGGGGTATCAAAATTAGTTCAGATTGTGACTGTTTCAGTGATACTAATAGGAAAAGGAACTAAACATGTCAGCAAATGAGCACGAGAGTGTCAGTTTTCTTAGAGTAGCACAAGTGTTTTCTTCTTTACGATTCTTTTAAAGGTGTAATTTTTAATCATGTATTATAAACAGGTACCACTAGGAGTGTATTACTTTGCAAATTTGTCCTGTTAGGGGCATCCTTTCACAGGAAACTGGTAAATTTGCACCCAAAAAATATGGTCACTGAACATTGGTCCCATTTATAGGCATCACTTTCAGAACTCCTGGAACGAGCATGGGTATCAAACCTCTAAGAACCCTCCAGAGGGGCAGATGTAACTTTGGATAACAATGGATACGCTTGTAAAGGAATAAGCAGCTACATTCCATACTAGGGATATTCAACATGAAAATGATGTTCTTGTATTATGACTGAATATTATCGGTAATGAACTCTGCAAGGCGCACTATATGATTACTTTTGGGCAAAAGCGGGCAAAGTGGGTGTGGGTTTCTGGGTGGGTGTGTGTGTCTTGGGTGGGTGTGGATGGGTGTGTGGAGATGGTGGTGTAGATTTAACTCAGTTATTTTATGAAAGAACCAGTTTAGAAAGGTCTATAAATGTAAATTGCATTAAATTACATAATTCCCTATAGTGATACATTGTGCAAGGCTTCCGAATTCGGCAACCTTGAATCAAAATTTTCAGAGGGCATGTACAGGGGGGTTGCCGAAGTCAAAAATATTTTTTTCCTTTTGCATATTGATTCTCTGCTATTATACCATATTTTGAAGGGGGCTCATAAAAAGTGGAATTATCAACCCCCCTACTTGAGGCCTACTATTTTTGCGGAAGTGGCTTCTGGCTTCTTCAAACAAAAGAAATATAGTAGCAGTTCAAACAAAGAAGTATACTATAGGAATCGGTGTTTCTACACCGTCTGCCATTGTTTAGGGGGGAGGGATTATTTAAATTTTAATCGCATTAAGGACACCTGCCATGATCGTAACTACTCTTGAAATAAAAGGATCTAGTTTACGAGACAACATAAAAGTCTGTCAGGCTGAATGCCACAGCGTTACCCCGTTATTTGTGTGGCGCAAGCAGTACTGTATTCAAAATATAAAAGTTGTGGTGTTACAGAATTGGGGTCAAAGTTGAATTCCAGGGACGTGATACTGTCAACATTTTTTAATCAAAATAAATTAAAATATAATGTTAGGGATACAAACAATGAGGGTGGACTTTGCATATGCTAAATAAATTTATTAGAAAAAAGATGTTAATTGTTATATAGGGGCCTATATTAAAAATATACACATTCAAGCTCTACGGCCAGTTGATTAGCATAATAACTGCGAGCCTGCGACTGTGTTTTAACGAATACATGTTTTTCTTTTGCTTTTCGTCTCTACTCATTTAAAGGTACAAATTCTGTAGTGTCACTATGGTACTTACTGAACGTAATTGATTTCAATTGTATTGGGCTTTAGTATTCAACACAATGCATACAGAATGCAGAATGCAGAATACCTCAGATGGATTACCCCCTGGACTATTTCTTGCTGATAGACTCGTACACATGCGAATGTAGCGAGGGTGTTTAGGTGGTTTTATTTTAAGAAAATAGTTAGGCCTATGTTCCTTTTAACGATATGTATCCAGAGTGGTACTGAATAATTAGAAAAAAAATCGCATTTAATTCTTTGCACGACTGCGGCTCGACATGGTCAGAAACTAGCAAGCTCAACACACCTCCAGAGATCTATTATATTCGCGAATAGTCTATCTCTCGCCCTTTATCTAAAGCGTAGAGGTCAGTGATTAGTCTCAGGTAGAGCTGTTTTCTCATTCAACCTGTGATAATTCCAAATCATTCCATTTTCTTCATCTTTCTCCGTAAATGATCTGCTGCGAGCACTAGTACACCTGCTGCTTGAACAGCGCCTAACAGGAAGAAACCTCCATCGTAACTTCCAGTTTGGTCGTATATCCAACCTGAACATTAAAAGAAGGAGAGATTACGTTAAGATTAGTCAAAATGGATGGATAAAGTAGCCATAACTCTGTAAATGCAACCCGTTGATCAAGGTTGAACATTTAATGCAACTCGTGGTAAGTAAGGGGACATTAACCCGTCGATGTACAGAAGACCATATCTGTATCGCCTTCTGTTTTGACAGACTACTGTCCATTCAATTAGCTTAGACCCTCGGTTTTTAATTAATATTAGAGGAGGTATTGGTGTCGGGCAAAAATTGTGAAAGAAAAGTTGGTATTCATCTAATTACCCAACAAGATTTTGAAGGTGCATCCTGAAAAGTATTTCTTCACATCCATTTCTATTCAATTTCTGCGATTTTTGGGCATCAATCGACAAGGAATAGGAACAGGCCGAATATTCGTAATGAGCATAAACTTTTTCAGGAATGTTCCATTTATAAGATAGGTGCGTACAACGTTGGTGTATCTTTGGTGTAAGACTTGGATGAAGAAAATCAATTTTAAGCCCATACGGATTAAAGCCCATAAACACCATTCAACTCTATACATGTCTATATTGACTATTTTCCGTGCAGGATTACAATGACGAAGAAACCAAAGTTGCATCCTCTTTGACAGTAGAAGAATTGATCGGATCTACATTAACAATTGCTTTTGTCAATGTAAAAATTAGCGGCTATGTTATTCGCGGAGATTTTATCCTGGGCAAAAATATGTCACTTCAAACTTCCAAGAAATACAAATACAATGCTTCTTTGTATTATGTCCTGTTAAGAGAAATGAGTTGACACTCTTTGCAAGTCACTGTCGCTCCAAGTAGTAATGGCCTCAAATTGTTAATCTTTCCTCAGGGATTGCAACAACAAACATTTTGCAAGCACGAGAAACCGTCTAACATATTTTTATTAAAATTTGAGAACCATATAGGCAATGGGGGTTGACCCTATTTTGTCATTTATCTCGATTAACAAATAACCAATGAGAATGTCAACTACTTTTTTTGCAAATCTCTGTGGAAAGTGTCTTACAATTTGAGACCAGTTTTAAAGAAATCGTTGCAAATATAAGGTTTAACTTTTCGTGATGACCTTTGACATTTTACGAATTTGTCCTTATACCTCGTAACCATACCCTTGTTAGTAGTACCTGGCTCGATACCTTTTTTTGAAAATCCTTATTTCCCCCAAAAGCCCTTCCCCCCCGGTGATTTTGTCTCCCTTTTTCCCGCGCGTGTGGCCTGGTTGGTCGTGTGTGCGCCCCTGCCTTTGTTTACCTTTTCCCCGCAATTTTCTCGAGGGATGTTTTGATTTAATCCCCCCTTCTATTTGCTTGCCTTTTTTTTATTTTGTGTCTCTTTGTTATGATGTTTTCTTGTGTATGTCATTATTTCGTATGTTCTGTCGTTTTATATAAGTGTTTGTTTTTGTTTTTAGTGTTTGGTTATTTTGTCGGTGAGGTTTAAATTGTAATTTAGCAGTTTTTAGTAATTTATTGTTTTTTTCCCCCTATCTTTGCCGGGGGTCGGGATCGTCCGTTTCTGTCTGCTCCCCTCCCTGTGTTCGGTATTTGCGGTCTGGCTGTCGTCTTTGTAAGTCCCCCGCGGGCTAGAGGGAGGGGTCGCCTAGGAAGATCCGGCGCTCATCCCTCTTTCTCAACCGTTCCGGTGGGAATGGGAGTCCCCGCCGGTGGTGTCCGTTGCTTCCGGGTCAGCCCTCCTTCCTGAGCTCCTCCCTTCTTACTCTAAGGCTCTCCCCCATGTCTTCCGCTTTTCCTTTTGACCCCCGGGGCCCCTGGCCCCCCCTCGCCTTCTTTTGCAGGGGAATCGTTGTGGGTTACTTCCGATGCTTTTTTCTCTGTTGCTGACGCCCATGTTAGGATGTGTATTCCTTTCCTGCTCTGTCTTCTCGGTGCGAGGGGGCGGCAGCGGTGGCTTTTTTTACCTCCGATGTAGCTATACCTTACGAAGTTGCTTATAGTGGACGGTGTTTCCGCGCTCCCTCTATCAACGTTCTGTTGGCCTCCCGCTTGGAATCGGATGACCTGTCTTTGTCGTCCTCCCCGAGACTCCAGGTCCACCCTCGCTATCCCAAAGACTTGATCCTTTTTATCTCGCGGTGGGTTTCCCGTTGTGCTTCCCTGTATTGTTGCACCGGTCCCATCCGGGGTGGTTGTTTGGTTTGCAAACTTCAGGGGAAAAGGGACAAAATTTAACAAGATTGTAGGTAAAATTTCCTTCATATTTTTTGAAATTAAAACAAGTCTGTTGGGTACTTTGTTTCTTGGAATACACACCTTTTGTCTTTTTCAAACTCTTTTTTCCCCTAGCCCCCCCTCTCTCAGCCCCCTATCTCTCCCCCCGCGTCTTCTCCTCTTCCTTCCCCCCCCTAGCCACACCCTGGTGCCCCACCACATCTTTGTCTCCTCTCGCTTCGCTTGTCGCACTCTTTTTCCTCCCCCTTTCCCTGTTTTTCCCCCTCCTTCCCTTTTCTTGTTTTTCCTGCCTCCAAAACAACTGGGAGATAGCCTAATTTCTTGTCGTACGATGGACAGGGCGCTATATGCGAACCACTTTTGCGTCAACTGATACACAAGTCTGCCTGACATCTTTACATTCAACACCCTTTAACAGTCTTATTTTTTAATACCTCCCTCCTCTCCGCTGCTCCCTATTCCACTGTTTTTTTCTTGCTTGTCTTTATTTACCCCCTCATGGCTCCTTCCCGGGGGACCGACGTCTGATTATCAGTGTCCCCGCCCTCCCCCTTTTTTCTCGTTATCGCATTAGTTTTTCCTCCTGTGGTGTGCCCCCTTTCTGTTATTTCCGTTGTCTTTAGGTGCTGCCTTGTGGTATCCCATCTTCGTTTTGTTTCGAAATTGATATATCCGCCGGTGTAGCCCATAGGCCACATGCTCCATAGACGACAAATGATTAACTCGTGAAACTAATTTGCGTGGACCTTTTCAACTTGAATCTACCTGCCCTCTTCCTTTAAAACCGTTTGTAGATGGACTAGTGAGTCAGCGGACTAGAAAGTTCTACACCCCGGCCTTGAAGGCAAAAATGATTGTGGCTTTTTTTCCCCTTATGTGACTTAATCTACATATTAATACCGGTGTGTCTGTCAGTGTTTTCTGTCTGTTCTGTCTGACCGCGTCTATTTTCTCGGAGACCGAGGGTCGGCACGTTTCCTGAACTTGGTGGGTGGTGGTGGCCCCTTGAACATTCCGAAGACCAGTTTTTGTATTGGTGGTGGATCAACGTGTTTATCAGGGGGCCATCAAGGTCAAAGAAGGTCAATGGACCACGCTATTTTCTTGGAGACGAGGGTCGCACGTTCCTGAAGAAACTTTGGTTGGTGGTCCCCTTGACCTTCCGAAGACCGGGTTTGTATTTGTTAGTGAAATCCAAGGTCATCAGGGGGGGTCATTAATCTCCCCCCTCGGTTCCCCCCCCTTTTTCCCCCCTTTTGTATGGCGGGTGTGTTTGTATCCAAAAATCTTTAATTTTCATCCGTTTTTCATTCAATGTCCAAAGTTCGGGTCCCCTGTTTTCCCCTTTTTTTGTCTCCCGCCCCACTTTTTCTTGTTGGGCGGGTTGATTGTTTACTGCCGAATGTTAAAGGTCACGGCAAGGTCACTAGGGTCATTCCACAAAAGTCCAAAGAGGTCAAAATGGGGTAAAAGTTTGTGGTAAAATTTGGACAGAACTTGAGAGTGGGGTGTGATTGTTAATACCTGAAAATTTAAAAATACGACAATTTCCAGGGTCATTCAAGTCAAAAGAAACCGCAACCCAAGGGTCATTCAAGCCAGGTGATCGCGAAACCGAGGTGATCGCGAAACCCGGGACCGCCTATTAATAATAAAATATCAAAGGAACAGCCGGCTAAAACAAATTTTCGGTATTATTATTATATGTTTTCCCGTCCGACTTTTAACTCACATTTTTACCCCAAGCGCACCCAAAACCACTCCTTTGGCAATTAATTTCGCACGTTTTGGGGCTTAATCGGTCTAAATCCTACGATACAAATTTTTCGTGGCAAATTGAATGGCAAGAAATTTGTCACGTGGTAACTTGAAAAGGAACTTTTTATTCATACCGTTGACATAATACACTGGTTTGTAGGTGAATGTGATAGGTATTCAGGCCATGATTGCGCAGACCACGTGATTTATCATCACAAATTGTAATGCGGATGTCTAAAAAAAATAAACCATTTTCCTTCCGTTTTTTTTAAAGACACTGTCTTCCATTGACGTTCTCTCATTTGTGGTCCACACAGAATCACGGGGGGGTGGGGGGTTGGTTTTTTAAGGGGGGGGCAGGGGGGACGGGGGTGGGTGGGTTCTCCTCTTAAATATTTAGATAAATCGTAGGGCACATGTGGTGCAGTGGATCAGCGCTCGCGGGGGTGGGGGGGGGCTCAGTACAGCATAAGTTGGGGGGGGGTGGGTCGGGGGTAGGGCCGCGGGGGGGCGCGGCTGTGGCCATGTGTTGTGCCACGGTGGTGGGGGGCAAGGCACTTTAACCACCCACCAACACCTCGCTTTCCTCCCCACCCAGGAGTATAAATTGTTCCCCGTGTGGGGGCGCTTGTGGTGGGGGTGGGGGGGGGGGCCCGGGGACCGCGACCTGGGGGGTCCGGGGGGGGGTCCCCCGGCATATGCTTGGAATGCAAAACAGACTCGGCGGTGCGGGAGGAGTGTCGAACCCCCCACAGCAACCTTATATGAGGGAGTCCTGCCCAAGGGGAGCGGGGGGGGGAGCCAATGACAAGAGATGGTCACTGGGGGGGGGCTGGTGGGGCGGGGGGTCCGTCCTTCTTTCTTCCCCCTTTTCGCGTGGGGGGGGGGGGGGGGTGGTTGTGGCGTGGATCCGTAAACAACCCCGTACATTCAGTAGGCGGCTATTTGGTTTGTCATTTGTGTGCTGTTGGGGGTCCCTGTGGCTGCGTGGTTCCTTCTAGTGTGCAATCGGCAAGTTATCGATCGCAGCTTTTTAATCCGCCATATTTAGTGAATATGTCATTCAAATTCCAAAAATCAAATTTTATTCTCACTACGTCCGTACTCCTTCTTCTTGTTACTCCCCTTTGGTTTTGAAAACACAAACTACAACTTTGACCTTTAATGCTGTCATGTGTTGTTAAGAACCGCTGGTACACTTTGAAACATTTTGTGATAGGGGGGGGTGGGGAAATCGTTTTTTCTTTTCCTGCATGTTGCAATACCTTTTGTACCGTGTTGGTTTGTAAATCTTTTTTCTCTTCATTTTCCTTCCATTCTTGTCTTTTTGCTTTTTTTTCTCCCACCTTCGTCCTCCGCTGTGTTCCTTTTTTCCCCCTTCCTTTCGCCTTTTGTATTCCGTTCCCCCAGTATTTCCTATTTGTCTGGCTCTTGGCGTTTCTATCCTTTTTTGCACCCCCCCTTTTATTATTGTTTTTTTCCCCCTCCGAATTTTCCCCGGCTTCTCTTGATATAGTTTTTTGCGAAAATATTTCAGAGTTTTGCAAATATTTCAGAGTTTTGCAAAAATATTTCAGAGTTGCAAAATATTTCAAGAGTTTTGCAAATGATTTCAGAGTTTTTTGCAAATTTTCAGAGTTGTGCAAAAATCTTTTCAGAGTTTTTTGCAAATATTTCATAGTTTGCAAAACATTTCCGCAGTTTTTTCCAACCCTATTTAACTCCAGCCTATTTTATAGGGTTTTTGCGATAGGAGGAGGGGGGTGTAATATTTTTGCAATAATTATTTAACTACTTTTGGCTAACATATTGACGAGTTTTGGGTGGGGGGTTTGCAAGAATAGGGGGGGGTTTAAGTAGTTTGGGGGTGCCGCAAAATAAAGCAGAGTTTTGCAAAAATATTTCAATGATTTTTGCAACAAATTTATAATTTTGCAAAGATAATTTTTCCCCCCGAATCGTCAGCACGGAGACAGTCGAACACACACAGCAATTGGGGGTGGTGTCGGCGGGGGTCACTGGGGGGGGGGGGGGGGGGGGGGGGGTTCCTTAATCACTGAAATCAACCCTAATTTTACCCTGATCTAACTACTCTCTCCTTTTTTCCCACACCCCCGGGGCCTTATTTGGTCACCTCCCCCTCTTTTTCTCCCCCCCCTCCGTTTCCTTCTTTTTTTTTTCTTTTCCCTCCCCCTTAACATTTAAGCAAGAAGTAAACCGAAATGGAAGAATTTATCGCTGAAAAAGTGCGTCACCTGAAGGCCAGAGAAGCGTGTTAACGTACTTGAGATGAATTGGGGTGAAAGTAATGTATGAACAATTCAGGCACTAGTATAACAGAACTTCAGAACAGAAAGCCGGTTAACTACTGTAATAATAATAATAATATGATCAGGTAGAACCTGAGAAGCGAGCGCTCATATTCCCACTTTTATTCTGTGATATTTGCCATAGAAAATTGCCGCACAATTCCCTAACTTACCGTTTAAAAATCCCACATTCCCAAATGCAGATCGTGTCCGGCCCCCGAGTTTAAGTAAAGTCGTATTCTTTTTCCTTTCTTCTTTTCGACTTCCTAGCGGAATAGTATGACAGCTTTGGTAAAAAGAATAGGACGGCGGTTCCCAAGAGGTTCGTCTGAGTGTATGTTGATGGGTTCTTCTCGAATCATTTCTGAAATGCCACAATTTCAGTTTTTTCCGGTCGGTTTATATTATGCTCAAACCTGAAAATGTATTCTGAGTTCAGCAATAACACTATAAAACAATGTAAAAAATAATTCATGTTAACATGGTCATTTGTCTCATCCCCCTGGACAATGTCCCATACCTCCAGGACAATGTCCGATACCTCCAGGACAATGTCCGCTACCTCCAGGACATGTCACATATCCCCGGACAATGGTCCCCCTACTCCAGGACAAATGTCCCATACCCCGGACAAATGCCAATACCACCTCCTCATGACATATTTTTCCCATACCTCCAGGACAGCATTTTCCCATTCCCCGGACCATGTCCCATCCCGGGGTCCAGGGACAATGTCCCATACCTCCAGGACAATGTCCCATATTCCCGGACAATGTCCCATACTTCAGGACAAATGTCCGCCATACCCCTCCATGACATGTCTCATATCAACCGGGACAATGTCCCATACCGTCCATGCACCCTTTCCGCATACCGCCATTACAATTCCCTCTCCCCTCCCCGTTACACTTTCCCCTAACCTCCAGGACCATGTCCCCATACCCCAGGACAATGCTCCCTACCCCAGGACAATGTCCCATACCCCCCGAACACTGTTTCCATACTCCATGACAATTTCCCATACCCCCCTCCTGACATGTTTCCTGTCAATGGTGAGTGCCTTCCACACTCCAGCATGCCAGTGGTGGTGCGCGACAAAACAAAAACCACCAAGTCACTATGGGGAGTTGACCTGGTGGTTAAACATAGCTCCTCGTAGTTCGGTTCCGCCTCCGGTTCCAATTTTGGTTCTTTTTCGGTTCGGTTCTTCCCGTGATTCCGGAAGTGCCCGAAAATTGCTTCGACTGTCTCCGATACGATTCGGAAAATTTCTCGCAAATTATTAAATTTTGTTGCAAAATCATGAAATATTTTTGCAAAAAGCCTCTGCTTTATATTTTGCGGCATAAACTTTATAAATATTCTTGCAAAACTGTAATATAATTTTCGCAAAAGTATAAATAATTAGTGCAAAACGATTACATCGCCTTTCGGCCAAAAACTATAAAAAATCTCTTGCAAACTATTGCATATTTTTTTTTTGCAAAATTATTGTTTGCAAACCTCTGAAATGTTTTTTTTTTCAAACCGAAATATTTTTTGCAGAACCTCGGGGGGGAAATATTTTTGCAAACCTATACCTCGTTGTTTATTTTTTGCAAAACTCTGAAATTTTTTGCAAACTCTGAAATATTTTTGCAAAATTCTGGAAATATTTTGCAAAACTACAATATTTTTTTGCAAAACTATAAAATATGTTGCAAATATTTTTCCAAAACTACATTTTTTTTTTTTGCAAAGTAGAAATACATGCGCAAAATTAAAATTTTTCATGCAAATTGGCGTCCGTGGGACACCGTAAATGTGTCGAGAACCACAAGTAATTTTATGGCAATTTATTGCCCACTTTTTTATATTCCTCTATCCAAACGCTGGACCAATATTATTTAAAAAACGTGTTTTTCAAACTTTTCGAACACACCAAATATTTTGTCTTGATGGCGGCCGATTTTTCATTCACATGAATAGTTTTTAAACATCTTTCCAATACGATGGTAAATTTTTGTTCCCATCCACCAACCTTTCCTTTTTACAACCACTTCCCTTTCCACGGTGTGGGGGTCCTATGGACGCCCAAATTTTGATTTTTCCGGCGCTGGTCCGTTTTTACGCGTGGGATTTTTTGCGGGCTCGAATTTTGTTATAATTGTCCTGACTTATTAAGTGCGCTTCTTCATGCCAAAAAAATTAAAATCGGCCAAGCCGTTAATGAGATCATAAGTGGGGGTCCGATTGAACCCCCCCCCCCCCCCCCCTCCCCTTGTGCACTAACGGAAGTCATCTGAGAATATTTTTAATTATCAAAGAAGCCAAAGCTAATTTGTTTTTTGTGGCTGATATATGTTCACACATACATGTCAGTAAACAATTATTTGTTTAACATAACATAAATAACCCTTTAGTGCTGAACACAAACGATTTCGTCGTCGTGGGACGTTGCTTTAACCTCTACTGTAAAACCTATGGGAAAATGAACGTGTATTTTGCAACACCCTTTAAAAATACTGATCCCTAAAACTGCCAGGTTTTGTGTTAGAATATATGTAATTTGGGTCTTCTAGATAGATATCAACATAAAATAAGGTTTCATTCAAAAATTTTTATTTATTTTTCAAATTTCATTTGAAAATTCCGTCTTTTTGTCCAATTTTTCGCATGTTGTGAAAACAATGATGTTTTGCCCCTAATTTGCAGCCTTGCAGCACCGAATAAAACAAATTTCCTTTATTATTGCTGATATTTGGCAGTTGTCTTATGACCCTTTCCATTGGTAATAAATTCCATGCAAAAATTTTTTTCTTTCGGGGGAAGTGGTTTCGCCCCCCCCCCTTGGGCAACCAACGGGAGTGAAAACCCTTGGTCACTTTGCGTTATGAGTTGCATTATTGGCAATGAAGTTTAACGTTTCATTCTCTGCGTTACTCAGCTTATCACTGTAGTTGGCTTCACTTTTCATTACATATCACTGCCACTTTCTTTTTTTTTTTCATGGATATGTCAGAATTGATACTGATCATGTCTTTTGAAGGCCACCGTGTTTTATTTATGAAGACATCTTTGGGCTACACTCATTAGGATGATTATGTAAACTTTCAAATGAATACTTTTATATTTAATCATGATCCATTCCTTTAAGAAGTCTACATTTGCTTTTTTTAAATAAGGGCTACAAATCAGGTCATTTTAATTCCTATTACATATATGTATCAGTAATATATATTTGTTCAATGCCGAATGTGAGGAAGAGGATATGATTTTCCTTGACTTTATGATTAAGCAAAAAATGCTTAATTCAAAAGACTTTTTCATTTTTGTTATCTCAATGCCGAAATAGAAATCATGATTGATCGCAAAGCAAACAATTGAAAATCTGAGCTAGTTACGCGCATATTGGCCCGACCATTATACCCGCGGTCGATGCTCCTTTAACGGAAATGAATGACCGTTTGACTTAATTGAAGAACAATCTACATCTCGTTTCAATTCGCACCGAAAACGAATGTCCCTTTTTATAAATTGGAACACGTAAATTGCGAATTTGGCCGCGAAAACCTATATTACGACAGCAACCTAGAGGAAGTATCCTTCAACAACCCGCAGCATTTATAACCAGGACTTAATCAATTCAACCCTTTAGCTTCCAGTATCATGATATCACAAAATCAAGGAGGTTAACAATAATGAAATGTAGCATTAAAGCATTATTCAGGATTGCGTTCAAATCATTCATTTAGGAAACAATATTCCAAAGGCCATACGAAACTCTGCCAAGCATTATCTTGCCTCAGATCCCGAATGACATCCAAAGTGTCTCCAAAGCAAAGGTGTGAATAAATTCACAAGTAAACCTAGATAATTGTGTGTAAAAACCCACAAATTGTTTAAGGGCGTCCGAAGTTTAAATATTGTCAAGCAATATTTCTATCATCTTGCCTCTTAGGTCCAAAAACGGCAGCCATTGACCGTCCTTCAAATTTAGTTCAAATATACAACGATTACCATCTTTTGTGTGATTTTGTTTTTTATTCCTGTCACATCATAAAGGTTTTTGGTTGAGAGGTATGTTTAGCCAGGAAATCATTACGACTTTTATGTGGCGCCGATTGAGGCCAACATTTTTGCGTGGCCTCCAAACTGAAATCGATTACCATTGCATACAGATTTAATCCGTCTTTGATGTGGAACCAGTAACCTATGGGTGTACATACGAAACATGTTTATATGGTATTGTGTGGGTAATAAATAAGAGAGCCTGACTTATTGATCGTCCCAGGCTGTGAAAGTGATGTATGTTAGATTGAATTATACGGATTGAGTGACAAAAGCACAAAATATGTCACAACACAGGTAAAGACATAGAAGTCAGTCTTCATTTTACTTACCACAATACTTTATTCCATCAAATATCTTGCTGTCAATTGATATGTTAATATTTTGAGTTACAAGAGTCAAGTGGTTCAAGGCAAATAAACTCTCATTGAATGCCAAAAAAGAAATTATATGATTACAGATGTGGTGCTCAAATTTTCATAGATGGTATAAAATTAGAGTAAAACTAAACCAAATTTCAGGCGTTTGTTTAGATGAAAATCTCACATCACATGGAAAAACATATTGAACATGTATCTAAAACTCTTTCAAAGTATGGGCCTCTTGAATAACTGGAGCATATTTTCACCAAAATCACTATATACTGCGTTGTATGGACTTTTTTGATTGAGATCCAACTTAATGTAGATAAAATACTCTAAGCAATTAGAGTAAGTAGCCTTGTTTTATAATGCTTATACTGGTCCACTATTTTATGATAATCATATTCTGATGTGTATGATCTATCAATAATCTTGGTTCTTTATATACGGGTTACGGCCCATTTTGAATTTTTACGATGCTATCCAAGACTGAAAGTAATACGAATTCTAATGATCCAATAAATATATCCCGCTATTTCATCTAAACCTTCATGCTATTTGAGCATTTTATATGATTATGTTGTTTTCTTTCTTTATTGACGTCATATCCATTTGCATAAACGATACTTTAAATTCTCAGAATAATTGGCACCATCATTTTTTAATAAAGTGGCTAGTGTATATTGAATCCATAGAATTTGAGAAATAATATACTACGGCCCTTTACTAAAATGCATAACAACAATAGTATAATTAATAACAATCAATAATCAGAACAGTAGTATTATAAAAATAATTATTATTAATGCAGTTATTTAAAAAAGTACAACAACAGATACAAGCCATAAAATAATTCACAACGCTTTGGAACTAACAGTTCATCACTGATGATGAACTTTTAGTTCCAAAGCTGGGGAAATACTTTATCCCCCGCCTGTTAACTGTGGTTATACACCGGTGCTCAGAAAGTTGTATAAAATAGTTTACCACTTTTTATGGAATATTCTTACGTCATCCGAACAACACCATGAACCTGAATACTTAGTCCACAATACCCTTAACAAACTGTTTCCTAGCCTGTAAGGACGGGGGGTTTTGAACAGTCAGATTTAATAGTATTTTGTTACTTTTTTTGCACATCTTCAATAGTAATGTTCAAAATTATGTAGTTTAAATATTCACTGTTTGAGTATGAGTTGGCCGCCCTGGCATAATCCAGTTCATCGAGACGTTGCGGCTTACTTGTCCACAAGGTTGTTTATGATGCCAATGGGTAGAGCGTTCCACTGATGGGTCAAGCTTGTAGCTAGCTCCTGTAGAGTGTGTGAAATATTGCCTCTGACTGTCCATTTATAGCTCCCTAAAGGCCTCCCAGGCAGGTTCAATAGCATTCATTATCAATGTGAGGCAATGCAGGCATGGTAAATCTGCTCCACCCCCTCTGCCGGCAAGAAATTGTCTTACCACACACAAGCTCTCCATTGACGCCTGTATAACATATTCTAGTGGGACAAGTCCAAAAAAACAAAACAAAACACCGCGCTGTGTCCCGATGGCAATCATCGCGCATGTGTAGTACACCCGGGTGACTGACCTAAGTATACACACCATCGAATTGGTACATTGGGTTTTACAACGTGGTCATGCAAACCCATGTCCCTTGACCGCGCCCACAAACACGGTTCGGCGCAAATACTTATGACAGCAATCAATACTCCCATTGCAATTTCACAGTTTCAAACTGGTTCCACGCTGAAAATTAGCATGGCATATTTGCTATTTCCCCTTATTAGAATTACATGTCACATGCAATGATGACACTTTGGGTTTAAGGAATATCTAAGGTAATACCGACCCACCACAGATAGTTACATTCTCACTAGGTTCACATTATATCGCGCCAAAAAATCAACGATAATTTAGGAGTACTTTTCAACCCTCAATGTCCGGGATGACTCATGGCGCAACGTGTACTGAACATAAAAACAACCACAACACTCCAACAACGGAAAGTCATTTAAAAATTCTGTTTTTCGCTTCCGATAGCCGAGAACAAATACCGGCTTTTCCCATTATCATTCGCATATAACTTTGACCACCTAGGTCTAAAAGTCTCTCGAAACGTCTGATTTTTCACACACTACAGAATTCAAAAATCTCCCCAAGCTGTATCAAAAATATGACGTCACCATTTAGTAGTGAGAGTAATGAGCGGCGCTCTTATGTTGTAAAGTGTTATTGAAAGAAGGTGTACGTGCCTTTACTACAAGTGTCCCTGTGCGGCATGGCGTGTCATGTGGCAGGAAGTGGTTTTCCAGAATGTCCAACTACACGACGGTGTTCACGATTCCATCTGCCCACCAGTGACGTTTTTTTTTTTTTTCTTCCGTAATGAATACCGGCCCTATCATAACTGAGCCGCCACCCATTCTTGAGTCGATTCCTGAAACATTCATCTCGGAGGGGTTCTTCACCACGTAATCAAAAAAACCCTTTGTCTTCCATCTGGATGGTCAAGGATTTTGTGTAGCAGTTTTCATACATTAAAGACAACATTTCGCCGGTGTCCGAGTTGTAATCTCCTGTGCTCACTGGCCAGCGAAGTCGACCAACTCTGTGGTAAACGGTTAGACGTGGACCTTTGGTCATTCCGTCTTTCGCGGTAACCATGTTGAAGCATCTCCGATTTTTACAGTTTGGCGGAAACGTTGATTCCTTATTGTCTTCTCCACGAACAACGAAGACGGTTTTCCGGGGCTCTACGGCGCAGACCGGCGATATTCGTCTGGTAGTCAATCGATGGTCGTCTTGAAAGTTTTCGATGGCATACATGACCCACCCCTCTCCGGGGGGATGAAGTCTGAGGATTTTACAGACAATACTCTGCGATATCCCGATGAAATCAACGACTTTGGCCTGTTTGTACCTTTCCCGTCGGGAGTGCAAGCACTATTCGGCGCTATTGACAATGCTGTTGGACGAGGCATAGCCAAGGGAACCTGTTCAGTTTTGTTGTAAAGGTAACACAAAACTGAAAAAAAGTGGGCTCATTACACACAGCTTGGAGCGGGGGGAGGGGGGGGAAAGGAAAGGAACAAAACAACAGAAGCTGGCCTTTATAGTGGGAACATGCCTGATATTTTTAGATGACTGACCTTGAAATCAGAGATCAAAGTTGCATTATGGAAAATTTCAAAAAGCTCCGATGAGGTTTGAAAAGTAGCTAAAAATTTCGCATAGTTCCAAGGATTGAGAAAAAAAAGGAATAGTTTGATAGGTTAAGGTGTTAATCACAAAACACGCCACTGTTTGAGGCATAGAACTTCAGAGAGAAGCGCTAAAGTGGGTACTAATGCAATGTTATTGCTAAATTTAAGACCACACTGTTAAAAATTTCTTAATTTTACCAGGACTTACTTTTAATTACGGTAAATCCAATTATCCATACTCTTCACGCTTAATTACCTATACCTAACATTAAAATACAATTTGGAAGCAGAAAAAAAATGTACATCAACAGTGGCGTAGAAATAAAATACACCTTTAAAAGGGAGTATTTATACCACTGACCCGTTATTAATTTTCCGTAATATTACGTTCTTTTGTAACTTACTTGTTTTTAATGTAAGAATCTGAACCTTTGAAAAAATGTTTTACCTATAAAATGTGTGTTAAATAACGTCCCGTAAGTTAAATGTGGGTAGATAACGTCGTAGTTAACGTCATTAAAAAATTGCAATCTATTTCCCTATCATTTTTAAAATCAGTTTTAAAAAACTCGTGTAGAACTCAATTCCTATTTTTGTACTTAGTTAG
This sequence comes from Ophioderma brevispina, assembly GCA_023653785.1. Taxonomy (NCBI): domain Eukaryota; kingdom Metazoa; phylum Echinodermata; class Ophiuroidea; order Amphilepidida; family Ophiodermatidae; genus Ophioderma; species Ophioderma brevispina. Next base: position 73,835 of record JAMKCH010000379.1, read on the forward strand.
TTTATTTTGAAAAAAAGTAGTTTACCCACCATAGGCATATATTATATTTAATATTTTAGCATCTGTTATCAGTAATGTCATGGGTGTAGGTTATCCCACTTAGGACTGTAATCTTAGGCCTGGTCAGAATCTATGTAAGGTACATGTATTAAGTTTATTTATGTGATGCTTAAGTATCGGTGGACATTAGAATGTGTCCATTTACCATATAAAACAAAGGTCATTTAAGCTGTTTATAATTTTCATTTCTTCACTTTGGTCCCTTGTTTATTGACTTTTTTTCTCAAAACTTGTTTGCCCTAAAATACAACTTTTTACAACCACGTGGTAAAAACGTAAATTACAACGTTTGTATGATGCCCCATAGCTAGTTACAACGCGAAAATTTGGTCAGAGGATTGTATAACGTTGGATGTGACATTATTAATATTGTTTAAACAAGTTATTTTTTTCAAAAAAACAACAATAAACGTTGATGAAGCTGAGCTTTTACGCCTTATTTACGTTCCCCTGCAATGGTTTCGTGTTTTACGGCTTCCGTTATTTACGTTCTGCACGTTGTGTAGTCCCAGCTGCCAGTCAAATCCTGTTTTTTCTTAACAAATTTATTTTTAACACAGTAGCAGGATTGTATAAGTAGAACGAATCCACCCCATACTCTGGCACCCTTAGACAATTTGGGTTACTGAGGTCACAAAGGTGATAAATTCTCCCACAAGGCCGTTTTCATTCACAATGTTGAGTGGGGAATGCTTGTGTTGGTAAGCAGATTGATGGCCGCCATTTCATTAGATCATGGAAACTTGCCAATTTGAACTGAGTTCACGATTATGTGTGTATTACTTAGATTTCAGTGAGACCTTTTTCAATCCTAAATATTTTTTACTTTGGGGAAGTCCAATATGGCGCTAATATAGCGTCCCCAATATGGCGCCGTGTTATTGGTTCTCCTGTACCTTTTTACATACTGCAGTGAACAGGTAGAAGTTTGGTGTCGTTATCTAGGTTTTTTGACCAAGGAATTCATTTCAAAACAAGAAAGGGAATTAGTGCTGACAGAATGGTGGAAACAATTGGCATTTTTTGGTTAAAAGTGTGAAATTTGGCACAGATGTTAACATTAGAACATGCTGAACAAGTCTGGATTATGGGCCAATTCAAATGGCCAGCCGTTTTCAAAAAAATGGCAGCCATTGGCCAAAATGGCTGCCAATTAGGAAGATTCATGTATTAAATTGATGCAAAGTCCTCAGTTCCTGCAAGAAATACTTCACCTATGTTTAGAGGGATACACTTGAAACTTTTGAATGTGGGCCATGTTCAAAAATGGCTGCATTGTCAAAAAATGGCGGTTTCAAAAAATGGGCAGCGATTTCAAAAATAGCTGCTATATATGGCCCCCGCAATTCCATGAAATAACTAGTTGCTAAGTGCTAGGTTCCTTCACAAACTTTTAATATTAAGAGTGATATCTGGGACAGTTTTGGATGTGCGGCCTGATTTTCTGATTTTTTAAAAATGTTTACATTATATAACCTTATTTAATTGTTTCCAATTAAAAAAAAAATATGCTATCTTAGTTATCCATGGAAATAAATGATTTCAAAAAAGAGTAATTCTTCCAATTAATTCATATGTTGATATGAATTTGATGATCAGTTTTGAAATATGTAGCCAATTCAAAAATGGCCACCAAAAATGGCAAGCATATTCTGCTAGATTGACTAAATAAGTGGTTTCATGATACCCATATGGTTCATTTATTAAGTTAATTTAGGTGAGATACTGACCATTTTTTTTTATTTTAAAGAAAAAAAAGGCGGGTACATGGAGGGATCTATCTTAATCCAGTTAAAAGGAAGACCACTTGAAGCGTTTTGTGCATAAATGCATGAATTTCTATTTCTAGTGTCATTTGTAATAAAAAATAAATTAGAGAGATAACGGTTACACGAAGGGAATTTGAATCACGGCTATTTAGGAAGCCCATTTGAGGTGTCTTCACACCTAGATAAAATGGTTCCTATCAGGGTTACATTTTTATGAGCTTCTTTATTATTAGTTTCTATTTCTGGTTACTTGGACCAGATGAACGAAGCATATCGGCTAACAGTCAAATCTAGTATGTTTGGTCTACGTTTTGGCATACTTAATTTTGTGGGAATATAAGTCATGCTTTATGTTATGAGGAATATACATTGAGACTAGAATGCCTGAGTCTGGTTACTGATATAAGTTTTTTTTTCTCTTTTGAAAGGACTTACAAAGGGCATTTGAAAGCTCAGATAGCATATCTCATCTCCGAATATCGGAATTACTTTATTCCGTAAAAAGTGAAGGGAACTAAAAACGGAGGCCATTGATGCTGGTTATCCCGTATCTACGATACCCAAAATGTTGTAGATGCTAAGCACATTCGTAGTGATAGCAGAATAACTACTACAACAGAATGGTATCCGTATCTAGAGATACCCAAACTGTTGTAGATGTCATCATCATCAGTCGACTGCACAGCAGGCGTCGCAAGTTTCCTCCAGTCTGTTTTGGGCCAAGTTGGAGATATCCTTTGGTTGCAACACCGTTGTTTGTATCCCCCAGGAGCTTTTGGATGTAGGAGAGATATGATGTTCTCTGTCGGGCCGTTTCCTCTTGCCCATGCGGCGGTTGTGTTAGGAAAGAATATAACTACTAAGCTCTCCCTCTGTCATGCATTATAATATGGACAGGAAAGTAAGCTGTCTCAGTCTTACTCGGTTTATCAGGGGCTCCGTACCTGTAGCATCATAGATTTTTGCATTTGGACAACGATCAATGCGCTTGAGTCCAGCATGATGTCTGTAGCAACATGTTGCAAAAGAATTGACTTACTCTCAAATTGTTTGTCAGCACCCAAGATCGCAGCCATACAAATACTGTTCACCCGCATGTTGTTCGTGTTGAAGAGGCGTATTTTCATTTCAATTGGGATTATACTTTGACTTCTCCATACGGCGCTCCAACTTCAAAATGCTGACCCGGCAAGGGCTTTTGTCTGTTAAGGTCTTTAGAACTGGAAACCATCATACAACCAAGATTATTTGAAAGTCGGAGACATGGGTTTGATGCCCTCCCCATAAACTTAGCAGTGGAAGTGGGTTGCAGTTGGGTTAGTCATGTTACTCGGTCTTTTGCCACACTGATGATAAGGCCAATTTTCAGCTGCAGCTGATGTTCTTGATAATTGTGCCTGAGCTCTAGGGATTGAAGACCCCAGTAGGGCGATATCGTCAGCGAAAAATCCTAGTCATTAGACGTGGCTCTAGATACCTTCTGGGACTGACGTGAATGTGTCATCAATCCGGAACGTGTTATCTTTAGTTGCCTTTGCAGCAAGTAGTCTATCAGCACAATTGGAAAATAAAGGGAGCTAATACATCACCCTGCAGGAACCCTGTTGAAACGAAGGAAAAAAAGACTCCGAGATATTCCATCTACCATTAACAACAGCGCTTGGTTTTGTAATTGCTGTAGAGGACGCCTATGGCTTACCAACCCTGTCTGGGATACCATAGGTGCCGAAGAACCGAGAACATGACCTTCCTGTGATGAGTCAAAAGGCTTTCTTAAAATCGTTGAAGGTGATGGTGAGTGGGAGTTGAGAACACTTGAAAGGAGGTCCTCCATGATTCTCCTTGGGATGTGAACCTGCTGTGCACAGCTTCTACCTGGGAGAAAACCAGCTTGGTTGGAACAACAGTGAGGTATTGTACATACGGATACCATTTCTGTTGTAGTAGTTCTTTTGCCAAAGAGGAAAAGTTTGGGAATAAAACTGACCATTTTTTCTGTTACAAAAAATAACGATTCCATATCTCAAACTTCTAAAACGTTTCATTCTGTACATTTTGCACTTATTAAGGGTTTCAAGGGCAGTTGCTTATTAAAATGATGCCCTAATTGGAGCATTTTTTCTACCATTATTGAAATATTTTGTCTGCCTCTAGCGACCAAAAAAATTTCTTCAATGTAATTCATTCATACAATTTTTATTTTTGCAATGCACTTACAGCATGCACTTACACAATGTCCACTATATGTGAGTGTTCTATGCGGTCATATATGGCTATGGCATCTATCTTATTGCCATTGTATAATATATCGTTGTTTCTGCCATAAGTTGGGATGTCAGCTCTTAGGGCATCCAATCCGATTTTGTTCGACCGAAAGGTTAGAACGTAATGTATCTGATAGTCTTAGTTTACTAAAATTGGGTGGATGACGAACTTCATGTTGGAAAGTGAGCTTGTACCTCAGGTCAGGAATGAAAAGAGCAAAACCGACCCCTGAACCACTTACACGATGGTTTCAGAACAAAACTTTAATAATCCGAAAATCCGAAAAGGATAACCAGCATCCAATGCCCTGCGTTTCCTTCACTCTTAGGAATAAAGGTGAAATTCCGATATTCGGGATGAGATATGCTATCTGATTCTTGCAAATGCCTGTAGTAATTGCGAAAGGAGGCAAACTCTATATCCCAGTAACCAGCACAAGGCATTTAGTATACAATGTCATTCCTCATACATAAAAGAATGACTTATGACACCAACAAAAAGTATTGGTGCACACAACTTAGAACAAATATACTATTATTGGACAGTAGATTAGCTTCTTTCATACCGTTTTATCTCCCAAAATTCTTTTACCAAATGACATCTAGAAAGAGAAAGTCTTAGCCATTAGCATTAAAAAACGCTCAGGTGGCTCCCTTTTACTGGGATTAGTTTCACATGTAACCCCGTCTCTTTAACACTATTGAAGTGTGCATGTAAAGTGGAACGAGGATTCCATTAAACATGCAGATGTGTTATGGCTGAGCTGCCTTGTACAACTTATTGCAAGTGCCCCAAGGAAACTGTGAACGCAACTAGCTCACACACCCTACTCTTTCTGTAGGTAGAAAAACAAACCAATACTTTTGCAAATGTTAAATGTGGCCAACCTTAATGTGTTTAATTGTCATATGGGCCACCATAATAATGATTAATTTCTAGCCTAAGTAGCATATTGATCTATTTTGGCCATGGGAAAAAGTATTGTGTATTATGAAAGTCCAATAGTACATTAGCCAAACCTTTGGAAACAAAGGTATAATGGCACCCCGAAATTAACTTCACTTAGAGATATTTTTGGCAATGTGGCAGCCATTTTGGAATAGGCAGCCATTTTGAATATTGTTTTTAACATTTTCTAACTTATGTTGGGATAATTAGGGCTATTATAAAATAAGAATGTGTGAAATAAGCATGAAATAGAATCCACGGGGAGGAAAGAAAGAAAACAGGTGCCATGGAAAATAGACTAATTTTAACACAGTGGCGGCCATTTTGAATTTGGCCGCAATCTTGGTCGAAAACATTTTGGCCCCATATCCAGAAATATTCAGCATAAAAAACTCTACCTTTGTGCCAATTTTCATTCTTTTAACACAAAATGCACAATACTTCCAATATCCTTCACCATTCTGCAGCACTAAAGGATCAATACCAAATGCTAATTCGGTACCTGGGTGTTTGCCAATTATTGATTAAGCTAAATTTATCTTAATAATGTCATTTAATGTAGAATTGGAAATTAGGGTCACAAGGCTTCGAATTCGCAAAGAATGCGTTGGAAATACGATCCAAGAAGAAATGACACATTGATATTTGTGTGTGAGTGACTTATTCGTGTGCTTCATGCTCTTTCAGTTAAGCATTTGCCGACATATCGGGGCTCAATTCGAGTTGTTTGAAGCGTTGGGCAGGAGATGACAAAAAAAAACTTTACCCAAAACGGATCAGGCATACGTACTTCATACTACATACACAAATATACAGAAATGTTGATTTCTTAGTCTTGCTCTGAGTCTTGCCCTCGTTATTTTTGATGAAGAATTTCTCCCGTTGAAGATAAAGGTTAGAAGGCAATTAAATGTAAATGATCGAAATGTGTTTTTACTCTAATGAATACAAAAACTCCAAAACATAAGGTGGTGGCAATCTTTCTTTGGCATTTGAGAAAACATCATATGGAAAACCTTGGCGGAGTAGTCTTTCTGAACAAGTTTGGCTTTGCAACAATGGCATATAAGTGTTTGGACAGGAGAGTACAAATTACAAAACTTTACCCAAAACGAGCAGACGTACGTAATACAACATGCATAATTAGATACACATACACAGAATTCGTAGTCTTGCTCTGAGCAAGTCAGGGCCAGGGGCATGACAAAATGTATGCTTTCCTCCGGTGTACCAACGAGCCGCTTGACACATATTCCAAAATAATGTTTTACATATTAATCAAAAACCGTGTTGGTTAGGGTGGGAAACAATTAAATGCAACTACAGTTTTAAGGAATGTATTTGCCTTTTTCTACATATTATTACAGTGTATATATATCAATTCAACATCACATAACCAATTTCTCATTCTCATTAAGCACTTGAGATTGTTTCGCTATTTCATTGGTGTTTCTTAGCCGTGTGATATGAGACGATATCACACGGCACAGCGCATACGCGTCAACGCGCTACGCATACGCAATGCTCAGGCCAATCGAAGCGACCCATAGTAACAACGGACCGATTATATTAAAATCCGGTTAAGTTTAAAATTATATATGATTTTAGACTATGTTACTACTATAAATATAGCTTTCAATGTGGAATAAAGTGTTAAAGGAATGAGAATAAGTGTTGTTTCAAGCCCCGGCACAGACTGCCGTGTATATACATCGTGTCATATCACACGGGCGACAGCACGTATTTTAGCCTTGTTCTACTTAAAATTATGCTGTCGCCCGTGTGATATGACACGATAGATACACGGCAGATGCTAAAAACAATTACCTTTATCTCTAAGTTCAACATTGTTTTGTTTCTCCAATATAGCTAGTACATTATTCAAGAATTTTGGATTAGAGGCTGCACATGGTGTCATGCAGACCTAGTTGTGGTTTTGTGGTTTTCAAACTAGCATTTACCTATTTAATAAGCTCCAATATGGACTACTTAAATTTCGTTCTAGTGCAGATTTTTCTACCAACTGGGGTCATCTAATGAATGTGGGATTCAAATTATTCATGAAACTGGTTTGTGTTGGACAGGTTTTTATGTATACATTTATTAACAGAATGGGAGTTAATACAGTTTTAAGGTTAAAAATTTAATGAATGGAATTTTGAACTCTACCAGTACATACTCATTTCAAATATTTCAAGGACTTTGTCGACTATGTACTTGCTCAATTTATATAAGGATTACGAAGTAGTTAGTCGTTGGGGGGTTACCTTACCTACCTACAAAACAATCCCCGCGCAATAATTTGAAACACGCCAGCCATAGCCAACCGCCATCCAAATGCTTGGGATAAGACATTCTGGTCTACAACGGACTTCAAGTGAACATCACATAATATCCAGCCACTAGCATTTGTGCACACAAATAAGGAATTGGAGAGTAAAATCGTCACGAATTTCGAAGTCCACATCTCCACTGAGAGAGAAATAGCGGCAGCTGTTCCCGATAAATAGATTGCACATCGGACATTTAAAATATCTCTCGAAACAAACGGCACGAGCACAAGATATCCTAAGGTGTGGACAAACCCTGTAAAAGTCGCCAAATATGTCGCTTCGTATGGTGACATTCCTTTGACTAAGCAATGAGGAATGAAATATACAATCCACCCGGTAAACGAAAAACCTGAAACTTGCCATCACACAGCAAGAAGCTAAAAAGGAGATATTTTTAAGAAACGATAAACCCCACAAACTGGAATACTTGTTAGTTTCGCCTTTCGTAAACTGGTGAGATTTTTCACTTAACTCTGACGAATCGTTGTTAACGTCATCATTGGTTTTCAGCGGAGCATATAAATGCTCGATGTCATTAGGCTTTGGTTCTGAGATTGGCGTAGTATCAGCCGGTCGAAACAAACTGCCACAAACAGCCAAGTGAAAGATTATTCCACCAAGCAAAAGTAAGGAATTTCGCCATCCATAAGTGTCTAATAAGAGTTGAGTAAAAGGAGCAAACACCATGTAGGCCGTACCACTGGTAGCATAAACTACACTTACGGCTAGCGGGTAGAATTTATCAAAATACTGTGCCAGAAGAGACATGCTCGGAATCGCCACGAGTGAAAATGCTGCACCTGTTAGTTAAAACAAAATGTTCATTGTATAAATATGTTAGGCTCGAAATGGTTTAAGCTGTCTTACTTGAATAAACTACATTTGAAATCAAAGACAAACACACGAAAACAAAGAAACACAACACACAAAAATAAAACGCACACTAAAACACACATTAAAATACTAAAACAAAACACAAAACAAAACAAATCTGTAAACCTACAATGACGTATGGACGGATTGCGCTTATTCTTCAAGGGTATGTGCAGCTTTGGGGTGTTGAATAATATGGGTGATACATTGTACATGTATAGTCCATTTAGCCTGGAGTCTTAGCTGCATTTGTAACACATCTCAATTACAAAAGGTTGGAGTGATGAAATATGCTTTAGACAGCTTAACAGGGACCCCGAATGTGATTCTTAAGTGCTGCAGATGGTGCTTACGGGGGTGGGGGGCAAGATAAAGTTGATACAGGGGTCATTTTTTTTTAAATTGATCCAATCATGTTGAAAAGTATACCATATTATGTGTCTAAACAACGGATCAGAAAAGGTATATGTACATGCTAAAGTTTCAGAGTTTAAGGCTAAAATTTAAAAATAGCAAAAATCAATAAAAAGGTTCACTTCAGTTGTACATGTGTCAAATTTTAGTTGCTCCGATTTGGATACAAAATGGTGCAGAAATGTTGGTGAGCTCATTGCCTAAAATAAGGACTAGTTTTGAGTGTCCCAAATCTTAGTTAACTGCAAAGTAGGGGTGAAAACAAAGTCAAAACCCAATTATGGACGCTGACCTTCTGTTGCCCGCCCTACATCGGAACTAAGCATTTAAGACAGTCAAAACTATTCATTATTATTAAGTCCTATGAACTTTAAAAATTTTACCTCTGTACACTGAAATGACCCTTTTTAATGGATTTTTGCTGTTTTTTACTTTTGTACACCACCTTTTGTAATTTAGATGTGTTCAAATGTCAAATCGACTAGATCCCGGTGTAGAATAATTATAGTCCCGTCGTACTCATAGTCCGGGACAATGATTAACAATAGGGCAATCGATTCGTAGACCTTCACGCAAATAGTTTCATCACGCTTTATCCGTTATCGTCTATGGAGCCCCGGACTGTGGCCCCCGCCGGACTATCCTGCTTTCACACGGTTACTAAGGCACTCTGGCTGCATCTGAAGGACTTGAAGCTAAGTGGGCTGTTGGGCCCTATCCTCAACACAACTCTCCTAATGGGCAGTAGAAGGTCATCTAGGAGCAGTCAGGACAACAGGTGTAAATTTATCATTTATATTTTTTACCCACCCCTTGATAGATGCAGAAATCCCCCAGGACTTAATAATGGCACAGCATTGTAATGAATATATTTAAGAAAATGATTAGAAGATGATGAGTTTGTTGTATGGTAAAATAAGGCAACTGCCCTTTAGATAAAAAATTAATCGAGACTTAATAATATAAATTACTAATAATAATATGCATTTATATGGCGCTCTACAGAGAACACAGCGCCTGCCTAACAACATATAGTTCAAATACGCAATTAATAGGCACAGGACGACATACAGCAAAATAATGAAAATTAACAAAATTCAAGTTAGCAAACTTTTAAACATCAGCGAAATACGTAGGTTTTCAGAGTCATTTAGAGACACTAAGTGGAAGAGTGCCTCTCTAATATTAACAGGAGATTGTCCACAGCCTGACTAATTACGTTAAATGACCTGTCACCAAATCTACCTGGTACGAGTAATACAAGCCGTGTAACAACGAAAGAAGATGGATCGTTAAAGCTTCGTCTTGTTCATTAGAATTACTTATCCAACACATGGAACAAAATTTAGGTATTATGGAGCCTTCCGTGAAGAGACTGATACACATAAAGAGGATTGTATTGATATGTTTTCAGGGGTTTAGAGACACTAGTGGAAGGTGCCTCTCTAATATTGACAGGAAGCTTGTTCACAGCTAGGAACAATTACGTTAAATGAACCAGTCACCAAATATACGCTTGGTACGAGTAACGTAACAAGCCGTGTAAAAAACAGAGAAGATGATCGTAGCTTCGTCTGTTCATTAGAACTTTACTATCAAACAACATTGAACAATTTAGGTATGATGGGAGCCTTCCAGTGAAGAGACTTATACACATAAAGGAAGGATTTTGTATCTGATATGTTTTCAGGGGTTTTAGAGGACATAGTGGAAGTGGTCCTCTCAATATTAACAGGAAGTTGTTCCACAGCCTAGGACTAATTACGTTAACTGACCGGTCACCAAATATACCGACTTTGGTACTAGTAATAACAAGCCGGGTAACATCAGAAGAGATGATAGTAGCCTTCGTCTTGTTCAATTAGAAGTACTATCCAACACATTGAACAAAAATTTAGATTATGGAGCCTTCCGTGAAGAGACTTATAAACATAAAGAAGGATTTTGTATCTTGATATGTTGCCTACCAGGAAACCAATTGAAGAGTGGTCAAAGGTTGTTGTTACGAACTCTGGTCACGACCGCAAGCGCTGGAGCCTGTTGAGATCTATTTCATGGCACCATTATAGTAAATGAAAGGGCTTAGTCAATGCGGGAAAAGACCAAAGATCGTACAGATGGTTCAAAGCATCAAAAGTGATGAAACGCTACGAATACGCCCTAAATTACGAATATGGTAATTTACACTCTAGAAGATGCATGGGGAACCTCATGGGTTTCTGCGCATTTGGTGATTTGCCATTTTGATCTTAATTACTTCGTCTCAAACCAAACCCAATGTAGGCCTATTACATGAAACCATCGTCACCCTAGTCACCGTTTATTTGAAACGCTTTAAAATAGCAGCACACACATGATAAGCAGGGTTTGGGTATAAATGAGTGACGCTCTTCATCCATAATCGGAACCATGCAGTTGCGATGAAGTTTGATCGTGGAGTGTGTATCGCATTTACGTTGTACAACCTTTCGTCTGTATTTTTGTTTCTCTTGTACTGTCTTTTTTTGTTTTGGGTGCGCCACCATAATTGTAAGGATATAAATACGAATCCTGTTCTCGAAGTTTGGGAAAGACGGTTTGAAGATGTTTTTCTATTGTTTATGGGTACTGAGTCAGGATTTTTGTGTCCAACCTCTGGGAAATGTGGGGAACTTCGTAAAATAAGGGGTACAATTAGTGCAGGGGTAAATTTGAAAGTCAAGTCAAATTGTGTTTAAATTTACAACAATGAATTTGTTTCATTATAAGGATTAATAAAATGCATAGCTTGTCTAGGCTCCGACCTTTAGTTAAACAGGTACAACCCCATTAAGCTTCAAGGTCATTCTGCACTGTTAAAAATTTCCGTAAATTAAGAAAACAGATTTTCCGTAAATTTACAGAAAATCTGTTTTAGAAAACAATAAAAATAAAAAACAAGAAACATACAAAATGTTAATTTACGGAAATTTTTTTTAAAAATTTCTGGCAGCAATATTTCCGGACTTTTTTTTTCGTTCCGTAATTTTAAATTACGGAAAAATTCTGTTAAAATACACATTTTTTCCATAATATGATATAATTTCTGTAAAAATACTGTCAAAATTTCGTTAATTGACAGAAAATATGTCAATTTACCCTTAAAAAGTCTGGAAATACTGCTGCCAGAAATCCCGATGGGAAATTTTGAACGGAAAATTTTTTCTAACAGTGTGGGGGGTACCCCTTACCGCGATTTTGGTTGACACTGGAGTCAAATTGTTCGTTTTGCCTTATTTTACAATTATGCTTGGCATTTGGTTTCGTAATTAGTGTGCAAAATGTAGCAATGGTCTACATGGTTTATAGGTCACCAAAACTTGACCTCAAAGTTGTATACAGAGCTGTCACCCAAAGAATTAAAATGCATTTTCTACTTCATTATGACCAGAACAATAATTGACACCAGTTCCAACAAAATCTGAGCATTGGATGTTTTTTGCCCCATGATGACCTTGAACCTTATCAGACCTGCAGCCGTGTAACTAAAGGTCCGAACCTAGGCAAACGCTACCATTTTTAGTCCTTGTAAAGAGCCAAATACATTGGTGAACATTTAAACACAATTTGACTTGATTTAAAATTTACACCTGTACCAATTTAACTTTTACAAAGTTCCCCTAATTTTCCAGAGGTTGGACCTAACAATTCTGATTCAGCGCCTTTCAAACTAGACAAAAACATCTTCAAACCTTCTTCCCCAAACTTCGAGAAATATGATTCGTATTTATAACCTTACAATTATATACTATTTGTATCGGTGTCACTTTGGTCAATTCTGAGCACACAGTCTCATCTATGCAATGTAACATTTACGTTTACTACGTTACCATTGCAAATATGCATGGCTATTTTTCGGCAGTGGAACCAAGTTTGAATTGGGAAATGCAAAGGGAGTATTGATTGCTGTCATAATTATATGCGCAGAACTATGTTTGGACTCGGCAGGGTCAGTTGCGGCGCGGTCAAGCATGGTATGCATGACATGTAAAATGAACACACTAAGATTTACTGCATTCGGTTGTGTGTATACTGCAACGCAGTTCATTTAAATTTAGGTCAGCCGTGCGCGCGTGGCTGAATCGAGCGCTATAAATAGCCGAAAGCCTTCTGGTTATTTGCATAAATAAGAATGTACTACACAGGCGCGAAGTGCCGTCGGTGATTAGCATCGGTGACTAAAGTTGATTTACGCATGCGTGAAAACCTTGTACAGCTTGTATAGAGTAGGTTTGTTTGTGGACTCATCAGTATCCACACATTATAATCTCAATGTAAACAAAAATATCCAAACGGATTCAACCGTTTTATTGATCCGTTATTGATCTCCCCTCTGAGACTCAAAACACGGCAGAATCCGATTAAATCGGACATGTTGATCCTATATAATATCCGTTTTTCATCACCTCTGAGACTCGAAACACGAACAGGATCCGATTAAATAGGCCTGAATGTCAGGTATGCAATTTAAAGTTTCCACGTTTTATAGATCCTAGTGATCAGACAAAAGATTTGAGATTGAAGATTTTTGACACTTCAAGACACAAACTCAGTTATTTTTAGAAAATTAGGTGTTTTTATAATAGCTGCCACATGTTGTTATTTGCTAATGTACGTCTAAAAATTGGGTAATTGTATTGAGTGAATATTATTTATTCTTATGTATCCTAAATTTTGTTCTGTGAATAAAAATGGAAATTGCAGTGAAAAAAATATCTGATTAGAGCAAGTTTGTGTGAATTTCAATGTCAATTTACCAAAAGCCAATTTTGTCCAGTAAATTTAAAAACAGCTCCATGACCTTGGTGCACATATGACACAAGTTTGGTTCCAATTGAACTTCAACTTTTCAATTGAGGTCAATTTTACTTTTTAGCCTATTTTTCAACTTGATCTCATATGACCTTTGACTTTGGCACATGACCTTTGACCTCATCAACATGAGGGATCCCATGGTACACCGATAACACAAGTTTGGTTCCAATTGAACTTCAACTTTTCAATTGAGGTCAATTTTACATTATTAGCTTATTTTTCAACTTGACCTCACGTGACCTTTGACCTTGGCACATGACTTTGACCTCATCAACATATGAGGGATTCCATGGTGCACCTATGACACAAGTTTGGTTCCAACTTTTCAATTGCGGTCAATTTTTAAAAAAATAACATCAATTAAAAAAAATCATTTTAGTGACACACACACACAAATCCACACACACACAACGGATTGCTAAGTGGTCCTGCAGCTATAGCTGGCGGCCCACAAAAAATACTGTCGGACAAAAAGTCCTTCGGAATAAAAACCAACAACCCTTCAAAATTCAAAACTACTTTGGAATTAAAAAAAAACATGAATCAAAGACTCCTCAAATATATAAGAATTATTTCTGTGTGTTCACAATATAAAATGGTCCAGATCTCTTTCATAAGCTTATCCAAAGAATTATTTTCCCATGCTACACACACACATACACGTTAACGACAGGAGAATGTCGTGATGGTTACCACCCGACTTACACTTTTGTAGAGTACACGTGAAAACTGCCATTTTTAGTGACTTTTGAGAGTTTAAAGAAAGTACTTACGTCACTCATCACTGTCTTCAAATTACGAATTAGGCAATGAAAGGTATCGCCATATTTCAGCACCATTAAGAAATTGAACGAGTAATTTTAAGTAACGGTAAGAGATACATGTCTTTCCTTTCGTCACATTTTTTCACAAACTGAAAACCGTCAAAATTGGGGTCTGATTACTTAGCGTTACCTTATATCATCTCCCCACATTTACGACACATATCTATATAAGCTCGTACTACGTACACAACATTTAATTCAGTAAATTTAAACATAAATAAAATCACGAACGCACCATTGGTCCGAATGACATTGGGTCCAAGATAATTTTAGTCAGAAGGGTCGTTGGTAGAAGGGTTCTTTATCCGCACTTTTTTGTTCCGATAACTTTTTGGTCCGAAGGGTCGTTGGTCAATAAGGCTTCGGACCAACGACGTCGTTGGTCCAATAAGGCTTCGGACCAACGACCCTTCGGACCAAAAAGCTATCGGAAGAAAACCCTTTCGGATTGAAGACCATTCGGACAAAACCAAAGACCTTAATCTCTTTTTCGGAATAACGACCTTTCGAAACAAAATCCTATCGTACTAATAACAACCGTTCGGAACAATGATCCTTCGAATTAAAAACCTTTCGGAACAAAAGCCCTTCTTAAAAACGGTCTGTTCCCGTCTATTATAACCATCCCCGGGCTCGGAACCACTGTCCAAATCGTCACTTTTATCCTGTCCGCTCTGTTGTCTTGAAAAGCCTAATAAGCCATTTTGGATCACCCTTCATCGGAATCGCAATTTGGCGAAAAAAAAAACAAAATGGAGTCGCTCTCGGGTCACACGGACCAAGCGCAGAGCTGGGTCGATGGATCGATCCATATAGCGTTCTATAGATAATTTCATCGCCACGCCCAGCCGAAAACTAGTTGAGGGGGTCCCTGTGATTTCCGTTGATACCCCCCCCAAAAAAAAAAAGTGCATGTGATTTTGAAGGAAGAGCCTTTTCATTTGTAAACTAAGATTGCCCCTTACATTGGAAATGAAGGAAGATGACCCTTTAAAAGGTAAATGGAGGACATGGCCTGGTAGGGGTTTCTTGCCACCCTACAACATACATAGCTGGCTACCATAGCTATCAGAAAAACAAGATATGGCCAAATGTTGACTTATGACTATGAACCGTGATGTTTTTTTTTTTTTTTTCTTGGGGATATTATTTCCTTGCTTAGGAAAATACCAAAACATCCGACCTGTAAAATTCAATCAATAACCCCCCCCCCCCCACATACCCCTGAGATTTTCACACACTAAAATAGATAAAAACACTGCCTGAAAGGAAGACTTTTATGTTTGGTAATGGGCTTGTGTTTCACTGAGTAGTTGACAGTGAGCACAGTAATATGGTGAGCTCTGTGTAAAACCATCGTTGCTCACCAATTACACAGCAAGTATCTGTATATTTATTTAATCTTTCCCTGGAGATGGGCCAGCGCACGTTAGTGTTGACAATACCCTGTACGTTGGCTGGATGAGAAAGGGGATTCTTCGTTTACTAGCACGACGCTCTGCCAAAGAGCTATCAAGGTCAGTGTTGGAAGAGGAGCGATAGATATCATCGGTGTAGGTCAGAAAGGTGTCCTTCGCTTTCCTAGCGGAGAGCATCAAAAATTGTTTGTTCAACACAGCGTGCGCTGGTCACTCAGGAAAGATAAGAAAATATACATCTTATAAGTAGTTAAAATTCCGCAAACAGGTATTTATTCCAATACGGTCTGAAATTCAAAGCTCCCACTATTGCAAATTTAAAATCAGTAAAACTATCTTGGTGATTGTTATACTTTGCTTTACTATAGACGATGGCCATGTGAGTACTGCCAGGACAAGAAACAAGGCCGACGCTTATCGCAAGCCATAAAGGGCCCTCAGCGTATTGCCGCACGCGTTGCTACTTTGTCACAACGCGTTGCAAACATTCGGCAACGCGTTGCGGTGTCGGCATTAGAATGACAATTTATGTGACATATTTCAAAAAATAGACCGACAACGCGTTGCCAAGTATCTAGCAACGCGTTGTGGCAAACTCACAACGCGTTGCATGCCTCACAACGCGTTGCGGGCTCCACAAACGCGCTTTGCGACCTTCACACCGCGTTGCGAAGGTCCACTAGCCATAAGGGTAATCAACGTATTTGCGCAAGGGCTGTGAGCAAGTAGCAACGCGTTGCGAACATTGGGGCAAGGTTGCGGCGTCGACCATCACAATCATGAATTTCTGTGGACATATTTCAAAAAATAAATCCACAACGCGGTGCGGCCTTCACAACGCGTTATGACCCTTATGGCCTTCACAACGCGTTACAATCCATCACAACGCGTTGCGATCTTCACAACGCGTTGCAAACTTCACAACGCGTTGTGAAGGCATAAGGGTCATAACTTATTGCGACAAGCGTTTGTGAAGGTCGCAACGCTTGTGAGTTTTATTTTTGAAATAGGTCACAGAAATTAATGATTGTGATTGGCCGACACCTCAACGCGTTGATGAAATGTCGCAACCGCGTTGCTGAAATGTCGCAACGCGGCCGAAATGTCGCAACGCGTTGTGGACTTCTCACAACGCGTTGCCGGCATACGTTATGACCCTTATGGCTTGGGGGGACCTATAAAAGCAACGCGTTGTGAAGATTGACAACGCGTGTGAGCTCGGCACGCGTTGTGAAGGTTTGCAACGCGTTGTAAAGTATCTAAGCAACGCGTTGTGGGTCTATTTTTTACAATACTCACAAACATTCCATGATTTTGATGGCCGACGACGCAACGCGTTGCGACAATGTCGCAACGCGTTGCGAACTTTATCGCAACGCTTTGTGGCAATACGTTATGGCCTGTGTGGCTTGCGATAGACGCTGCCGTGACGTTATGCGTGCCCACCTGTTGGACTTGGGCTTTAAAATTCGACGCTCAATGTTAGTTGTATGTACGGTCCTTCGCACATCGATAACGTCAGTAGACCAGATGCTAAGCGTAAATGACAGCTATAGGTCTGCCAATTATCTCATTATTCAAGATGATTGATATAAATGATTGTGGGATCTAAATATATTAGGGGAGCAGATCTCAAGTCAAAACGCCCTGAACCGGAAAGTTGAGATACATTATAGAATTTTTTTTGATAAATGAAGATAAATCTTGAATCCCCCCAAAAGTTTTACATGGTTTTACACTTACCATTTAAAAACAATAGGCTGGATTCAACATAAAAATTTGCATATATTTTTAAACCCTTAGTACTTGTACAAAATCTGTTCTAACTTAAAGACGGACGGACTGTACAACTGCGACTTGTGCACTTGTAGCCAATATTAACGAATTCAAAAGGCACCTTTTATTGCAAAATCCCATCGATCTTAGTCTATGAAATTGCATAATTTATTCCTGAATTATCGATTTTTCTAGAAAATTCCTCGACATTTCCATCATAAAACGAATTAAAGTGGTTTATTGACTTGCAACCTAATTTTCATAAAACTATGACCCCTAATGTCTTACAGTAAGTTTAACATCACTGGCTCCATTTTTGTTCAGAAATGGTACCAAATCAAAACGCCAGTCCAAATCATATTCAACGCGTGCATGGGCTGCGACAATGGTAATGATGAAAAGTTAACGGGGTTAAGCCACCATGGGAAAATCAGCAGGTCCCCGTCTCTTGTGAGTTCGTATGCAATGGCAGAAACCACGTAATGCGCGAATATCTATGGCGACTTGTGTCATTAATGTTGAATGGGAATCATTTATTGTTTAGTTAGGACAAATGTCATTTCATCGAAATAAAATATTAATCAAGCTGCATGCATATGAGACTATTTCTTTAATACATTAAATTTACTTTTTTTTTAATGTAACCATTATTTCAGAACAACATATCACGAATTCCTATATGCTAGTATTTTATATAAGCGTGGTTTGTGGCAGTCATTTGAAAAAAAATCAAGCTTCTCCGTTTTTTAGCTTCTCGCAAATTTATGGCTACTAACATTTATTATTTCGCATTTGAAATTTTAGGAATTACCTTTTCTAGTAAACATGCAGTTCTGAAAAGAGACTGGTAGACAATTTTCCACGTTGGCTAGTATTTGTTTTCCACAATTGATCAAACGAAGTTTTATGAACTATTTTATTTAAAAACACAAAATACACTGCAAAAATGACAGCATAAGTAAGAGGGAAAACTACGTAAACAAAGAAAAATTACTGTATTGACAAAAGGAAAATATTGTAAATTTATTTCCAATTTCCAGACATGTTTTTATAAGTGGATCCGGATTCTTCAAATTCAATAAACCTACGAGTTTCAGTCAAATTCTCCGTATTTAAAACAGCACTGTAATTTGATCTAAAATATTTTACAACAAAACCTGATATACGCACCGGAAAAAAAAGGGTTACATTTGTGGTAGCCTATTAAGTTTTCAAGTTCGTTACTGCAAATGGTGTTTTAATTTCAGTAATGATGGCCCTGACGTAATTTTGGGGAAGATAGTGGTCCTCATATTAAACTGTGATATAGTCCATTGTTAAAAGTTGTTGTTTTAGTCAGTAGATATATTGCCTACACATTCACACTCTCTGTAGGAACTTGCCAAATCTAATATTTTAAGTATTTTGCTTAATTTATTTTAGAGATATTACTGTAATTACCGTGTATGTTAATGACTGGACCTAATTAAAGTGAAGATTATTTCTTTGTTGTTTTCTAATTCTTCGTAAACGATTCCTCTGTTTAAAATGGTTTCTCATTCATTATATACAATTATATAGGTTTTCGCAGGTGTTTAAAGCATTTTTGATTGATATTTCATATCTCGTGAAGTTGTTTTTCGTCCCAAGAAAACGGAAGCGTGCGTGTTAAAAACAATTTCGTCTTTTATTAATTATAAACGTTTATCAATAAAATTAACTATGATTTTCATCACGATCAAATTTAATTTCGTCGTGCAATGGCCCTCGTCTAATGTACAAAGCAATTTCGTCTTTGCGTCATAACTTTCACTTTTAGCTCAGTACATTTTGTCTCGTGCGCTGTACGTTTAAGCCATGACTAAAAGCTAGTCCTGTAACATCAGAAAAAATTGTTAACATTTTTCTGTGTTTTCCTTGGTTATTACCGAGCACAAAGAATAAAGAACAAATTAAGAAATCAAAATAAATAAAGAAATACAAAAAATGAGATAAAAGGAAAGGAAAGAAATGAGGTGAAATACAAGAAAAAAACGGGGGAAAGAAGGGAAGAAAAATGAGGAAAGAAAGAAAAATGAGGTGGATAAAAGAGAAAGGAGGGGAAAAGAGGCAGAAGAAATGAGAAAAAGAAAGAAGAGATAGTAGGTAGATTATATAAATTTTAATGATGTTATAGGCCTAACTCTCAGCCATGACCTATGCATACACCAAACGAGACGAAATATACTGAGCTTAATGTGAACTTAAATGACCAAAGACGAAATTACCTTTGTTCATTCAGATGATGGGCCATGGAGACGACGAAATTCAATTGATCTTGACGAAAATGTGTGAAATCAAGTTAATTTTATTGATCAAATGATTAATAGAATTGACCCAAGACGAAATTGTTTTAAACAAATGACGTTTCCGTTCCGTGCGAACGAAAAACAACTTAACAGATATGAAATTACGAAAATGTTTTAAAAACTAATGGAAAACCTATACAATTGAAGGCAAGATACTAATGATGTGAGGTTCACGTATTCATAAGGATAGGGTTTTCTTTCTTCACTTCGCCTACAGCAACGTCCTATTAAGGCGAAACCATTTAAATGACGGGCTTTCGCGAAAGTTTGTGTGAAAATAAAAAGTTACGTTATGATGTTGATAACATATATTATTTCATCGGAAATGCTAAGTATTTTACGTGTATCATCTTTTAACACACTAAAACACATTGTCAACTATAACCGTCTAAAACTAAATGGGGAAAAATATGACAAAATGAGTCATTTACACTTTTACCACAAAGTGGTTAAATTTAACCGCCTTAAAATACAACGAGTTCAAAGCGACCCCAGCTGTGTTAAGTGTGAAAAGAGAGGAAACAGGACTGTTTGTTGCTATTCATATAAAAAACATAGGCTGACTTAGTATGTGCTCCTTTACGAAATTAGGAAAAATTTCAAATGTGGTACCAAGAAACATATTTTCAGCTTAATCCTTTTAAGATGGGGGTTTTTTTATGGAAAGCTTTACATCAGGCAAAAATCATGTCGATTTTTAGGGACACCTGATATGTGAAATCTCTCACTGCACCTTTAAATAGAAAACATAACGCCACTCCCATATACTTAAAATCAGATTAGCCAGCGGGAGTCACCTCAAATAATTTGTCCAACTGGGAACAATTCGAATCAAATTTGAATTAAAATTTGATGATTTTGATACCAATATTAGTTTAAAAAATGACAACTATTAAATTAAATTGAGATTTGTTCTCCATTTACTTTCAAACTTTCGAGAGCACATAGAGACTACTTTGTCCTTAAAGGTGTAACGAAAAATTTCCAACATATCAGGTGTCGTTAGAAATAAACGCCCCCCAAATCGCTGATTTTCGTGTTGTACAAATGTTAAAGTTAATATCCCCAATAATATCCCGATATGAAAGGATTACACTTTATTCTTTAGTATATAGTTCGCATATACACTAATCGGTAGTGATACAAAATTTAATGTATTGTGTGAGAGGTGGCCAGTGTAATACTATGGTACCTGGATCATTGTGCTCAGTACTCTTTGTTCTCATAATGCAAGCGCGCTTAGGTGAAAAAGGTGAAAAGATGTATTCATTGAGGCGGTTTATTAAATCAAGACGACTGATGTGTCCTTTCATTACTTGTGGGGACATGGGTAGCGACAAATATTTAATCACCCAATAGCGCCCAACATCCAACAACTGATATTTGGCGGATTGTTGTATACGAATGACTTATGTGTGTATACAAGCACCCAGAACGCATTGATAATTAGTTCCGTGAAATATTCAAAAATGTCAGCGCCCAGCACGTACGACTGGTTTTGAAGCGGTTAACCCCTTGCTACCACCATATGTTATTGTGTTCTCCATTGAGTGTTGTATGCATTCATTTGTTTCAGCACGTACCCAACATGGCCTCGGCTAACAAGGGCACGGTTTATCCGTACATGTAATATGGAGCTAGGAAACTATATCATGGACACTCAGTTTCTTTAACCGGTATCCAGTGTGCTGTACAATCTGTTTTAGTGTGTTAGCTATTTGATGTCTAAAAAATACATTAAGACAGCAGAGCTAAAATTATTTGATATGTACTATTTCTTTATCTTGAATACTGCCCAGACTGCATAAATGCAACTCCACTGCTAAATTCCCTGAAATGACTATGAATTTAGAGAAAACATTCCATAAAAGGAAAGACATTGTTTACCGTTGGTGTGAAATAATATATGTGTCCCAAAAGCTGAATTGAATAATACTAAACAACAATGATGAAATCAGGAATAAAAATCATGAAATCTATGTGCTAGGCCATGTGTGTACTGTGTAAGACTATTGATAATGGCAATTCATGCATTATTCACATTTGCAAGGCTTCCGAATTTCAAAATTTCAGAGGGATGTCCAGAATAGTCTGTAAATTGATGTTATTTTCCTAGTTTATTTAGGATGTCACAATATTTTGAGCTGGGGTTTTCAATTTCAAAATGAATACTACCTACACTTTTAAAAATGTGGTACAATACACTGGGTACAATGCCTATTCACTTGATGCTTTATGTAACTGCTGTAATTACCATTTCTCGTTGTTATCTAATTAGTCTGTATTACCTTATAAATTATTTGATGGTTATGATAATATGTTTTAAGATAAATTGCCATGGGACCTTTCGGCTTTTAGAGGTCTTCAATGATGCAGGCGTAGGACGGTTTTACTTTTCTTAAATCATTATTGGTTGCAATTCAAAATACTACTATCAAATATCTCAATGATTGTTATTGTTACAATGTCTTGTATTTATGGTTCTAAATTGTCTAAGGGTAAATCTGGTCTTACATGTTGCAATATGTCACCATTATCCACAGTAAATGCTCAATCTGAGCCGTGATGAGCTAAATAATGCATGCCAAAATCGGACACTGGATTGTCGGGAATGAATGGAAAAACGCCTGTCCCTATAATCACATCGTAGACGATGATGAATTTATTCATTGAAATAATCGATTAAGATGATCATAATATAACACCTATACAGAACTCCAATCCTGAAAGATAAATCCATTTGATATATAATGATATTGATGATTTCTGATTGATTAATGTCTCGAGCCTACAAAACTAATGATGATAATAAAGATAATGATAAATGTAAGTATTAATGTAGTGATACATTTAATGGATAGAAATAAAAAACAAAGAAAGTGACTTTAGTAAATAATATAAATTCCGTAGCTTAATTAAAAATCTAAATTCCATTAATGATTACCTTTCAACTCTAGACCACAAAATTCCTTGTAATTGCCTTTTCAGCGAAACATAGGTCGGTGATAACAATGCTCCCCCCCCGCTAATCACATTCAGGTTAGGATCATTGTGCAATCCGATCGAGTACTGAAGAGAGGTGAGAGTTGCTTTGTATTTGCAATAACCGAAAACTTTTCACAATTAAGAAATGACCTTAATAGTAAGTAAACCGATGAATACGGATCTCTTTGTGAAATCGATACTCAACAAAACATAGCATGTGGGTGTGCATTATACAGGCCACCCGGATCGCAATCCACATCTTTTCTACCAAACTTGTCAAACATCCATCAATCTAGTGACAAAGAGAACAAAACATCTTTCATATGGGGTAACCGAATCACTCCCGCTAAACGAGAGTACTAACGAATACTATCTTTCCCAGTCAACACAAACACGATTCTACTCCCAAATTAGAAATTGCTAACTTCAACGAATCGCTCACAGAAGAGGCGGTGCCTCGCGTCTTGTTCATTTCTGTTATTTAATGTATGATGGTCATACACTTAGGTAAACTGACCAGTACAATTACACTCAATAGTCGACTCAATGGGCAACAACGTCGCCAGATAGTCCGTAAGGAAATATATAGGACTTATTATTTACCCATTGACATTCGACCAATTCCAAATTCCGAGGCAGATGACACATTGCGTCCGGGACGATGATGTTTTTTTTTTCCTTCGAAAAACTCATAAACGCCCATATATGGAAAATCAAACCCCCCCCCCGCGGAAATTTCGCAATCACCAAAACAAAATCTTGAAATACCTTAAAAAAACCAGACAGTACAATCTGAAACGAGGCTGGTCTGATCGATCTGGGCGAGCTAAAACCGGTGTTGGAATCGGATACTAACAAAATAACTAGGCTATTGCGCCCAGCGTGTGACATACTTGAGAAGCATGCAGTCATCAGCTCACAGACCATTGCTATTGTAAGTGCTAATCTTATATACTTTTGGTCTGAATGCTTCTTTTGATGTAGTAAAAAATTGCTAGATCCAAAATGGGGGTCATTGGGTACATTTTGCATAATTTTCTTATGGGGGTCTTTGGATGATTTGAAAATTTTCAAAATTTCCACAAATTGTAGGGTCTGTGGGTGATGTGGTTAACATTTTCAAAAAATATGGGATATTAGGTGAATTTTCAAAACAATGGGGTCTTTGGGTCACATGGAAGTCGCCTCCAAAATGGGAGTACCCCCGGGAGTGTTACATCACTACTACGTTAATATATATAGGGGTATTTTTAACGACGGTTAATAAAAAACAGTCAGTATACTCAAAAATCGATACTTGATTTTGTTGTTATATTTCAACTCCAATCGCTGGTGTGCTTGCTAGCTTTGTTAAACAATCGAATTCGAGCTGCGATTGGCGTAACCCTAACCGGACTCGCACTTGTCTGTGCTTCATTTTCAACTACAGTTATACATCTGGTCTGTATGTTTGTGTATTATTATTTCATTCATTCTTCAGAACTTTATTGCATTCAGATTCGGTTTCAATGATACCAAAATACATGCCATAGATAATACAAAAACAAGTCTTTAGACAAGACAATAAACAAATTCATGATCATATTATATTAATAATATACTTATTTTGTAGATAATATGACACAGACAATGTGTAATCAAATCACAAATCGCGATCAATGATATAATAATGAAAATATATAAGTGAAACATGGCAATAGAATATCGAGGAACACTGTAGTAGTATCATAAGGGCAAGCCTGAACGAGGAAGATCAAAATAAACACCCCAGGGGGCTTTAGTGTTTGATTCTACCCCTACTTATAAAGAACAACGTTTTGAAGTCTCAATGATCAAATTGGGACAAGGACGGACAACGAACGAACATAAAATACAAAAAAACAAGGACAGACTAAGGGTAAACAAGGTTTGTTGTTGAATCCAAAAAAAGGATAGGCCTATAGCACGTTTACACTAGGTACACATGTTAAAAGCAGAGAAAAAAAAACCTGCATGAGAAAACATTAATCGTGATGAAATTAGTAATAGTTGTTCTTATATTTAAGTTTTAAAGCCTACTTATGGTTTTGCATGTTGTAAAACCGATTTGTCACGTTTATTCCACACTTTTGGGCATACTAAAACAAAGACCTATAACACAAAGACCCAAGACCCAAAGGACCAAAGGACCCCCTCAACTATAAAAAAAACGACCCACCTTAACTATAAAACAAGGACCCCCTCAACTATAAAACAAAGACATCAAACTATAAAACAAAGGCAACCTCAACTATAAAACAAAGTACCCCCTCCAACTATAAAACCAAATGACCCCCTCAACTATAAAACAAAGACCACCTAACTATAAAACAAGACCCCTCAATATAAAACAAAGGACCCCATCAACTATTAAAACAAAGACCCCCTAAAAACTATAACCCAAAGCCCCCTCAACTATAAAACAAAGGACCCCCTCAACTATAAAAAAAGACCCACTCAACTATTAAACAAAGCCCCCTCAACTATATAAAACAAAGACCCCTCAACTATAAAAACAAAGACCCTCAATCTATAAAACAAGACCCAACCTAAACTATAAAACAAAGACCCCCTCAACTATAAAACAAAGACCCCTAAACTATAAAACAAAGACCCCCTAAACTATAAAAACAAAGACCCACCTCAACTATTTTAAAACAAAGACCCCCTCAATCTATAAAACAAAGACCCCCTCAACTATAAAACAAAGACCCCCTCAACATATAAACACAATATACCCCCTCAACTATAAAACGACCCCCTCAACTATTCAACTATAAAACAAAGACCCACCTAACTATAAAACAAAGACCCCCCTCAACTATAAAACACTGACCCCCTCAACTATAAACAACGGACCCCCTCAACTATAAAACAAATGCCCCTCAACTATAAAAAAACGACCCCCTCAACTATAAAACAAAGACCCCTCAACTAAAAAAAAAGGACCCACCTAACATTAAAACAAAGACCTCCATCTAAACTATAAAACAAGACCCATCAACTATAAAACAAAGACCCCCTCAAACTATAAAAAAAAGACCCCTCAAACTTCGAAAACAAAGACCCCCTCAAACTATAAAACAAAGACCCCTCAATAGAAAACAAGACCCCCTCGAAACTATTAAAACAAAGACCCCCTCAACTATAAAACAAAGAACCCTCAACTATTAAAACAAAGACCAACACAATTCAGAATTCCTTGCTTAAATTTTTGTTGTGTGTGTTAATCTCCATTCCATATACGTTTGCATACGGACCCATTTACTTCAAAAAATTAAATTCCTGCCAAAAACAACCTTCTGTCTCCTTAATTTTAATTATGGGATGGATTCATTTATTATTGAGTTAAATGTTAGGGGATTTATTTGCAATGCCCGATATCAAGCGATACCACCCTTTCCCGTGAGCTCTTCCAACTTTCTAGTCATGGACCGTATCTCTGAAAAAAAAAACCTGTTTGATTTGGCGCCATTGATTTCTCACAAGTTTCAAGGTTGTTTTTTTTTTCGATGCTTAGGGACGATAGGGGCATGGTAGTGCTAAGGATTTGATGTTTCGGAAATAATAATAAATGTGATTGATGCATAATTATTAAATGGGAAGTTCCAAGCTCAAAGTAAAACATAAAGTACAGTTTTAAAAGTATTTGAAGAAAATTCTTGCAAAGCTGGGTCAGCTGTAAACAAAGCTGTTAATACAGTTGTTCCAGATCTAACCGTTTTTGAAACTAAAAACAGTGTGGTTCTGTCCAACTTTAAGATGTTTACTCGCGGCGAGGCGTCGGCTATATGGTCAAACCTAAGCTGTTTGGCCGCGCAATACTCATGGGTCAGCTCGCTCCATACACGCTGTGTGTAACATGATTTGGGGTCACCTGACCGGGGCGCAATTACTCAGTCATTTGAATACTACATAAACGCAAGTGTTTGACCGACTTCGTCGCTCCAATCAATGCATACACAGCTGTGTGTAACATGATTTGGGGCTCACCTTACCCGGATGGCGCCAAAACAGCTTGTTTTGCGCAATACTCAGGGAGTTTTGATAATACTAAAAACGCACGTTTGTACTCGGACCTCGTCAGCTCCGCCCATTCATACACAGCTGTGTGTAACCTATTTGGGGATCACCTTACCGGATTGCGCCAAAAACAAGCTTAGCACACAGTTGTGGTCCTGTGGCTGAGAATTTGACAGCGATGATCGTCGGCCATTGAGATGCAGTAATGGTTAGATTCAGTCATGCAAAAAGCTGCAATTGACGATGAGGATAATGAAAAGGAGCATTTACATCTCAAAATAACACGGATAAACCGGTTATCGCAAAAGAAATAAAAGAAAAAAGAAACAAAACGACTTGCTCAGTGGCGTAGCCAGGATTTGTTGACGAGGGCCAAGATTCAGTTTGTTGGAGTACCGGCACGTGTATTGTACAAACAAACAATTTTTTCCCGGCTCGCGTTTTTCCGTCGCCTCCAAAACAAGCAACATCCAGCCAAGGTAAGGATAGAGATAGGTAGTACTGTATTGACCAATTAAGTTCCCACGTAACCAATTTTTTGGGTGTTTTGTATGAACTTCTCTGTATTTCATCATGCACCTCGCGCTTTCAAACCACATACTTGTTTTTATTGGAACAGACTTTTTAATGATTTTTCCCAACACCAGGTACCGACCGGGTGGGGGGTACCGACGGGCGGAACAACGGTTGGGGGGGGGGGCACGTCCCCCCGGCTACGCACTGATTTACGCTAATTTTCCACATATATTTATAGTTGAGGGGGGGGGTTTTGTTTTATAGTTAGGTGGGTCTTTGTTTATAGTTGAGGGGTATTTGTTTTATAGTTGAGGGGGGTCTTTTTGTTTATAGTTGAGGGGGTCGTTGTTTTATAGTTGAGGGGGTCTTGTGTATAGTTGAGGGGGTCTTTGTTTTATCGTTAGGTGGTCTTTGGTTTATAGTGAGGGGGGTCTTTGTTATAGTAGGGGTCTTGTTGGGCGTCTTTGTTTATAGTGGAGGGGGTCTTTGTTTTATAGTTGAGGGGGGTCTTTGGTTTTATAGTCGGGGGCGGTTTTTGTTATATAGTTAGGTGGGTCTTTGTTATAGTTGAGGGGGTCTTGTTTAAAGTTGAGTGGGTCTTTGTTTTTAGTTGAGGGGGGTCTTTGTTTATAGTTTAGGTGGTCTTTGTTTATAGTTGAGGGGGTCTTTTGTTTATAGTTGAGGGGGTTGGGTCCGTTGAGGGTCTTGGGTCTTTGTTTTATAGTCACCCATAAACAAATGAATTACGAGTTAAAAAAGAAGTACATTTAGGGCGTTGATAGTGACGGCCTTCCGTGTGTTATAGTTTGTGTACTCGCTTGTTTTTGCGAACGAGGCCATATTTGAAAGAATTAGGGTAGATACTGTGAGGAGAATAACGGTACATGAAAAGCGGCTATTGGAGTTTGTTTATTATCCAAAATTGTTCCGTAGTTTTAAGCGAGAAATAATGTTTGGAGAGTGGGAAGGTAGGACGAATTAGAAGCAAATGCGAATTGCTCTTTTTTGCAGTTGAAGATTTTATCGAGTTTAGTTGTTTCTGT